>CAUYRT010068302.1:0-111529 GCA_963574885.1 Lepilemur ruficaudatus | reverse complement strand
AATGTAAAAAAAAGGTTTTTTTTGAGGCAGAGTCTCACTCTGTTGCCTAGGCTAGAGTGCCGTGGCCTCAGTCTAGCTCACAGCAACCACAAACTCCTGGGCTCAAGTAATCCTCCTGCCCCAGCCTCCTGAGTAGCTGGGACTGCAGGTATGTGCCACCATGGTTGGCTAATTTTTCTATATATTTTTAGTTGGCCAATTAATTTCTTTCTATTTTTAGTAGAGACAGGGTCTCACTCTTGCTCAGGCTGGTTTTGAACTCCTGACCTTGAGCGATCCTCCTGCCTTGGCCTCCCAGAGTGCTAGGATTACAGGCGTGAGCCACTGCGCCTGGCCTTAAATGTAAAAAGTTAAACAAGATATGCCACTGGCTCAAATAACAGTGCATTTGAAGGACGGCTTAAAAATTCTTAGAGTGAGATCTACAATGTCAGTGAAGATATTGGAGGGTGTCATGATACTTTCTTCATTCTGGTGTCAAACAATGATACAGCTTTCACAAAACTGTCAACCCAGTACGCAAACACACTAACTCCATAAATATTTGCTAATAGATGAATGAACCACTGTCAGATGGATAAACCAAAGGAATAAACACAGTGAGAAAAGGGTGCTTAAAACATACATGTTGATGATGATAAATGAGAGATGGCAATACTTCAATATTGGGACATAAATGATATGTTTAACTATCACTTTTTTTCATATAACAAAACAAAACTTCAGTATAAAAATGGCCAAGGGGTTAAAATAGTTACACCACCAATCCACTCTTATAGATGGAGAACAGAAAATTTTACTGTTTCCTTCTACACTTGTCACATCAAATGCTCCTCTAAAACACTGCAATAGAGGGAAAAGAGCCCTGCAACTGCTCACATTGCAAATTAGGTTTATAGTAGTAACAGGCCCAAAAGAGAAAGGTATGTCATAAAATTAAAAAAGTATTCTCATTAGAAATTTCTTTAATAGTACCATACTACTTTTAATAGTACCTTTATGACTGTTTTCTTATCTGTCAAACTGGGATAATCCTGCCTTATAGGATGTAAAATTAAATTAGATGATAATGTAAAACATTTAGTCATCTGGAGAACATATTAAAATGCAGACATACTGAAAAGCACTCCATATTATTATAGAGCAGCTAATAGTACTCGGCCACACTCCTAGAGTAAATCGTACACTTGTTGCATCCCATTCCTCTTTGGCAGCATTTTCCCCAAATTTAGATATTTTTTTTTCACTCCAAAAGCAGATGAAAAGCTGCACCAAGAACAGAAAGTCTTGTTATCCAACAGTCCCTTGGCTTCTGGGGTTGTTTTATACCACCCAAGCATAGTGATAGTGTATTGGCAAAATCCAGTGGATAGGACTCACTGCTCACGATAGAACTGGAGACCTGTACTAATTATGAAACAGATGTCCATAAGAAAAAGGGGAAGGGAAAGGAGGAATTTAAAAAAAGGAGGAAAATGAGAAGAGAACAAAAAGACAAACATGGAATAAGAAAACAGTGTGGCAATTATAAGGCCTTCCTTCACTGTTCCAAATCCATTTAACCTGTAGATGTTTTGAAGGTGGTAGTCAACAGATGGTAGTAATTCAACCACAAACAACCAGTGGCTTATCCATTGGATTATCTATTATGCTAAAGAACAAGGGAGTGAGCGCAAATTTCTACCTAAATAATTCCTTTTAAAAACATAATTTTTGTTGGTGAAATTTTAAAAAGTAGCTTGATGTAGTCAAATATTAAGACCTCAGATCTCTCACATTTTATATAAAAATTTACTTTATGGCAAAGTATGAATTCTTTGACCTAGCATTTTCTCCACACTTTTTAACATGATTGACACCAACATTTATTTATACATAATTTTTTGTTAATTACTATTACATAAATTACAATGATGCTTGGATTTAGATACTACCTGGCTCTATGGCTAACCTCAGACATAAATTGTATTCATGCTTTCAGTTGCACCTGCATTGATAAATTTTATTGTTATAGGAAACAAACCAGATATTTTAGTTTATTTCATCGTCTGCTACTATTTCCTAGCAATCCTATTAAAAGAAGAAGATGATGTCCTCCAGAATTTACCTATCAACTATAAAAAAAAGAAATCCACTTCTAGGAAATGCATTATGCTAGAACTATAGAGTTAAATTAAAAATGTAATACATGGGACAAATTTTAGGAAACAGTTAATTCTCTTCTTACTTTTTCAAACATATGAAACCCAATTGAGAGTTTTATTGGTTATACACAATGAGACTTGGATCACAAACACTAGATATCTGATTTCTCATATATTTACCAACTTTGGAGTCTTATATCCCTAAATACAACACATTTATAAAACATGGTTTGCTCATGGAAATCAGTTTGGTTTGCCTGTGTGATTATCCTTAATACTAAATGTGGAACTTTCTAAAAATTCACTTCAATCTTTATATCTTTCCAGATAAATAGGGGAGATAATGTCAACTGTAATTGTAAATGTGTTTTTATAATACATTTAATACAATACACATAAACATCCTCTGTGGGTTTGTATGCCATTTTAAGTGAAAGTGGAAATGTCCCATAAATAATTATTTATCTTATCTCTGCTTACTCACATAATGTATCATCTTATTGCTTTCCTTTCTATGTCCTTAGATCTTTGCAATATGGCTTATGACCAGATTAGTAACTACCTACTTCCAAACTACACTACAGAATTCAATACTGTTAACCACTTCTACTCCAGCCCCTCTTCTCAACATTCCTAAAACTACATTCAATTTCAACTTTCCTGAAATTGTTCTTTCCTTTTTCCCCTCTTTCTCATTGTTTATTCTCTAGTACTCTTCCTCTGAATGTGTCACAACCAGCTGCTCCACAAGATCTAGACATCGCTCTCTCCTCTAAATTCTCTATCACAATATTCCCCACTCACACATTTCAAATATCGTTACTATGTGAATGGTTCACAAATTTCTCTGTCATTTCCTGACCTTTTTAAAGTTCTAATTTCTTATAAACTACTTATTAAACATCTCAGTATGGTCCAATGGTTCCTCAAAATCACTATATCCAAAAGAGGACTCATTGTATGTACCAACAAGAAGTCTGGTCCTACTCTTGGCTCCTCTGTATCACTTAATGGCACCTTAATATCACAAGTCACTTTGCATCTTTAACTTTTCTATGGTTTTATCTTCATGTGCCATCTTTCACCAAGTCCCATTAATTTTTATCCTTCAATATTTCTGAAATTCTTACTACCTTCTCTATTTGTAAAGCCAAAAACCATGTTTAGATCTTGACTCCCCCATCACAGATTACTCTGATAGCTGATTATTTCATAAAATATTTAATACTAATCTGTAATCTACCAAATACCATATTAGCCTAGGAACACAAAAATGACATGACATAGTCCCGGCACTCAAAGAATTTATAGTCTAGCAGATAAAGAGACTGTGCAATACAGTGATTAACTGCTATGAGGTAGAAATAGTAAATCTTATATAAGCATAAAAAATGAGTACAGACAACATTTCTAACCAGCCTGGAGAGTGTAGGACAATCTTTCTCAGAAGAGGTTATGTTTTGCTGAGTGTAAAGGACATATGAACATTATTTCAGAAAGTGAGGGGTTAACAACTCTCATGAAGATGGCACAGCATGAACAGTATCCCACCAGCATGGGAAATGCGGCAAGTCCACAAAACCTCAGATTCAGATGGCTGTTCAAGTAGAGCTATAGGTAGACGATAATAAAGAGTTTTAGGGTTTTGTTTTTTTAAATTTTATCCACTCAGAAAATAATTATTTAATAAGCATCCAACATTTCCTCACCAATTCCCTTGTTCAATAAACAATAATTAGACAACTATCATATTCTGAAGTCATGCTATCTAATGACTAAACAAGCTTATTTGGCCTTGATACACTCAAAATTTCACAGTAGAGATAAACATTACAAGGATGATAGTAAAATACAAGTTCTATACAGAAGTAACATAAATCTAGGGTAGATGCATCATATTAACATAAGGCTAACTGATCACACCGTCAGCATATCCATGGCTCTAGTGTTTGTTTGGTTTTTGTTGTTGTTAGCTAAAAGAAATTCAAGTAAGTGCATTGTAAGGAGGAATAAGCAATGATGAAAATGGTTTTTGAGACCAGAACTCTGATCAGATCATTCCCCTGCTGGAAAATCAATAGCTTTTCAGTTCCCATCTCTTAAATTTTCACCTCCTTAGCCTGATATTCAGAACTTCTCAAATCTAACCCTCCTACATGAGGAATCCAATTTGTTTTCCTTTTCTCAATTTAGTTGCCCTATATTCTGAATAAATGAAATTATTTATTTATTAGCCCTGGTGATGCCTGATGCATTTTAACGTCTGTGCTCTTAATGAAAGTATTAAACTATTCATTCCAACTCAAGCCCCCTGGATCCAATCCTAGAGTGTCCTTCCCTGATCTCTGCCTGTGGAAATACTGATTACCTTCATGACCAGTTTGAATGTCATTGCCTTCTTAAACTCCTCCTGTATCCCTCCATCATGAAATAATCCATTTTGCTCTTGATAAAGATATCTATCTTTTTCTTATGGAATTTATCATTTCCCAATATTTCATTTTTTCTCTATCTACTTATCATTGCATATAGCTATTGGCATACCTTAAAAAAAAACTTTGCCGTAAGAATATAACCTGTGTAACAAGGTTGGTACCTTACTTGTTTTTGTCTGCAAGAGTACTTTGCAAGTCTGGGTGTTTAGAAAAAAAATCTGTGGAATGAATAAGGGAATGAATTAACTCATTCATTACTTCACAAATTGATTCGTATTAACTGTGTTCATCATATTGCAGCTGTGAGAAATAATGATTAAAGGGTAGTTTTGTGCTGGATCTCTCTAAGATCAAGTCCTCCTTTTACTAACTTTTTAGGTAATTTTTTTAGCCCATTTAGACATCAGTTTCCCCATTTATATAGTAGCATATATTGGTGTATATATGTACACACATACTCAAATAGGCATATATTGGTAAATAGAGTGGTTGCAAAAATTAAAAGAACTAAAACAGAGAAAACATACAGAGCATAATGCCTGAAAAAAAAAACTACACGCTCAACAAATGTTATCACTGTTACCAAAAAGTAATATCACTAATGTTAGTACAATCTTTCAAACTGATTAAAATTTGTTTGTTACAGTTCTTTTATTCCTATTCCCTACCATTAAAAGACAAAAAAAAAAAATTGTTTACACACTTTATTCAACCTGAACACAATGTGTTAGGAATCTGACAGACAAGAATCAGACTGGTCTATATAAATTTCCACAGCCAAACACGATAATTCAGAACAAAGTCAAGGTTATCATCTAAGTGAAAGTTGTAATAGAAAATTTTCCATATAATGCTAACATTTCCTTCAAATTTTATAACCTTTAAATTTAACATCTGACTGAACAACTTACTATATTTACAGTTAAATTCTGGTATTTGCCTGATTAGACAATGTCAGCTGTGGATGCATTTGCTCATCACTTTTTCGGGGGTATTTCAGAATATGTTAGACAACTGTAACATACTCTTTGAATTTATAAAATTGGGAATATTCTAAGATTTAGGTAATCAATTTTATGAGTAATTGCATTTTTTTCTGGCAAAACAAATATGAAAAAAAGTCAAGAGGCAATTCCTCCCTGTTCTTTTTCTGCTATGACTTATAATAATAGCCTTATAAAGCTAAGGAAAAGTAAGAATCTTCCATTTCCTGTCTCAGTTTTTTTTTTCTTTTACTTCCATTAGCCTTCCATAGTTCAATGAAAAGTCAGTCTTTCACACTTAGACCTAACATTTCTCAACACCACTCCTAAGAATGCCATGAGAAAGCATTAGGACAAGAATACAAAAGCCATCCCTGCCTAACAGAGGAAAGGTCAAACAGCGTCAATGCCACCTCCTCCCCAAGCTTGAGCACTAAAATGGAGGACAAGCTATGGCTGTAACACTCTGCTCCTAACAGGTGATGGAGACATGTTTAACTCTTGCATAAATACAAAGAGGTTAGTCTTAGTACAACTTTACTCAAACACTGCTTTTGATCTTCAGTTTATAGCATCGGAATCAATGTAAAATATAAACCAAAAACTGAGGTGCTATGACAATGTGAAATTTATCCTTTTTCCATTAAAAAAGAACTTTCCCTACAGTTAGAAAGCATAACATCAGGGTGCAGTGGAGTGGAGAAAAAAGATGGGGCTTTATTTAGCAATTTAAAGTCATTTCTGGCTTTGTTTTTTAAATGACAATAGTGTTTGGAAAAATGGAGTCACAATCCCAGTAACAATGGAATGCAAGTTACAATGAAACATCTATAAATTCTCTATATAACTTTTCTAGTCACAAGGTCCTATAATTTTCTTCATTCCTACAATAGGGCAGGATCAGTATCTTTGGACAGTAAGATGACTTTCAGGGACATGTAAGCATTTTCTACTACAAGGAAAAGGAGTGTGTTTGCTTTTACTTTGTAATCTTCTCACCTCCCTTTCCACACAATTTCCAACCTTTTCTCTACTTTCAGACACCTACTCAGGGCCTTTAGGTCATGTTTTGGATATCCAAATTTCCCACTGAAAAGTCTATTGAGGTGGAGTGCCCTACATCAATGTTTCCATGAACTCTGAAATTGTTTATTCTTCTTTTATACCCCAACATTTAATTGTATGTGATATCAATTTAAACTCACAGTGATTAAATGAATTCATAGCAATCTATAAATGGTCAATTAGCTTATCTACTTATTTGTGTTTATATTTTTAAGAGTGTTATGTGTTAAATTGTGTTCCCAGAAAAGATACGTTGAAATCCTAACATCCAGTGCTTGCTAATATAACTTTATTTGGGACACTTTATTAAGGTCTTTGCAGATTTAATCAAGTTGAGATAAGGTCAGTAGAGTGGGTCCTAATTCAGTATGACTAGGGTCCTTATAAGAAGATTGCCATGTAAACATCCGCACAGGGAGAGAAAATCACATGACAACAGAGGCAGCAAATAGAATGTAGCAGTTACAAGGAAAGGAAGCCCACGGATTGACCGCCATCACCAGAAACTAGGAATAGGCAAGAAAGATGCTACCAAGGGTCTCAGAGGGAACATGGCTCTGCAGACACTTTGACTTCAGACTTCTGGCCTCCAGAAATGTGAATGAATAAATCTCCATGGTTTTAAGCCACCCAGTTTGTAGTGCTTTGTTATAGCAGCCCTAAGAAACTAGTTTCTTATCAATTCAATCAATTCTTATCAATTCAAATATAATTAGTCATCACTAGAATGTGTGCATAATACAGTTTTGAGCAAAGTGTTCCTGTTTCCTATTCAGACTCTGTGTATGTTTGTGTAAACAAGCATGTTCACATAAGCTGCTGCCTCTTCTACCAATTTTTTAACAGATGTTTCTGTAAATATGGCTTTGGAAATAAAGAAGTCAAAGTTAACTCTAAGTTTTCATCTACCACCTTTTTTATGCTTTTCCCACGATCCTCTGTAATGCCCCATTGCCTCCCCATCACCTCTTAACTTAGTGCTTTCACATACAAATTTTTTATATTTCTTTTTCTTAATGACACTCTCTTCCTATGTGCATTGATGTTTGTAGAAACTAAAATCCATATTGATTCTCACTAGCATTATTAAAGACTTTATTTTCATTAAGATCTAACCCTTTGTAATTAGTCAAATATTAATAGAAAATATACCCACAGTAAATATCCAAATTAAAACACTTATTTGTAATGTATTATATTTAATTTAAGATAAATATTTAATACTTAAATAAATAGGTATACAAGCACACACACATACTTTAAAAATAAGATAATCTTATCTCTATCATCATTTAATTTTTAAACTTAAAATATCAATCATGGACATCTTTCCATATTTCTATGAATAAAGTTCCTTACTGCTGTTTAACAGTCTCACAGTAATCCATCTATGAATACACAATAATACACTTAGCCAGTTCTCTGACATTTAGAATGTTTCCAGTTTCTCTATTAACAGTAATGTCACATATTCTTACATATTCTAGCATGTATGCGTGAGAATTATCATACTAATAGCTTCTAATAGTAGGCTTACTAGGTCAAATGATATTTTAATTTTGATAAGTATGCACAGATTAACATAGAATATTCTTTATTCAATTTAAATTATAATTTGTAGCTACAATGAATTGGGTAATTTGCATATACACATATCAAATACACTGCAACCTTATTCTTCATGCTTATGTATACATATGCTTTTTTAGAGAATAAACATAATGTGAATTCAGGGATAATGGCATCCAAATTTGGGGTGTGTATGTGTGTGTGTAATATCCTTCTGATATATACCGCTCATATATACACATGCTCATTTCTATGTATTTATATGTTTACATATACACAGAATATCTCTAGAGAGATCTGGAAGAAAACACGTTACATGAAATCTTCTAGAAGAGGAACTGACTGGTGGTTGGGGAAGGAAGTAGTAAGGAATACGAGTAGAAAAGAAAAGCATTTTTCCTTATACACTTTTTATTACATTTTTCACTGTGTACCTTGTGCACTTAATATCCTCTCAAGAAATAAGCCCTAATTTTATAAATGTGTTCAAAACAGAATTTCTTTAGAAATTAGTAAGTGTAGAGTATTATTCAGCTAAATCAGTGTAAATTTATTCAACATCAGTATTACATAAATTTTAAAAAGTATTGTTAATTAGCCTAAAATTTTGTGCCTGGTACATTCTATTGAAAACTGCTTTCAATATTGATCTGGTTATATTATTCTTAAACATAAACAATCTAAAAAACAGTTAAGAGTTATCTATGTGTTTATTTTTCTTTTAAAACATGTATTTTAATAACAGAAAACTAATACCCCAATTCAGACTTGGTAAACAAGCAGAATACCTTAAATTATTCCATTTTATAATGTGTAAAGTTAGAATAGGAGGAAAACTCATTGCTTCCAGATGGTTACATCAGTAGCAAATGAAAATCTTTTTTTTATAGATTTGAGATTATTACACATTTTTAATGGATTCCAATTGCTGACAATAAACTGAATTTCCTAATAGCCTTTCCTACCCTCCACAACATTAGCTTTGAATGCCACTAACTGAAATAGACCCCAAGTATTACAATTATATAAGAAATGTCTCGTATGATTTAAAATGTTCAATAGGAGGGGATCTAGCCAAAAACCAAATATTTGGTTTGAAAGTACAGAGATACTCAAACTGTTAAAATGCAATAAAACATCTTACTAAGTATTTCAGAGAAAGGCAAAAACCATAAATCTACTAGAAGCAACTATTTTTTTCTGGAAACACAGAAGCTATCATAAGCAGGTGCAATACTATCTTCTATCTCCTGACTTCTTTATTATACTTTCCTCTTTTATGCTTTCCAAGTTGACTTATTGTTCGTTGAATTAAATATGCCAAAAAGTTATGTAATACACCACAGAATATAGACGAGAGTGGCATTCAGCACATAGTTTATTTATATATTACAAAACATGGCACCGGACTGTATTTTCAAATTATTATTATGATCATTTCATGTGTGCAGCATCACAATACCAGGCCCCTTCAAAAAGCCCACAAATTGTTACTCTAGTGCATTCAGAGAGACACACAATGCCGGCTCAGATCTTGGCAACCTGTGAAAGTGCCCAGTCGAAAATTACTAACAGCTGGAGATGACAGTTGTTTTAACAGCTGAGCTGACAGGATTAATTTAAATGCACTGAAATCAAAAGTAGATAACACCTGTTTAGTCTTCTAGGGCTATTCGACAAGGTAGGCCAAAGGAAAAATGCAGAGCCAGAATTGTGTTGCCTTCCCTCCTAGAAGGACAGAAGGGCTTCAGAGGAGAATGTCACCTTTTTGATGGAGGTGGGGTTAGATTTTAGCAGCAGGGGGCTGGTCAGCCTTTATCAGTTTTTAACATCTGGTTCCTATAATGTATCTCCTTTCCTTTTTTCCTTCCTTGTCCAAGGTCGTTGACCCAAACCCAACAGTGGATAAAGATCACTAGATTTCAAAGCTACAGTTTCTCACCACAGCTTCCTAAAAATTCTCTCGGGTTAATTAATATATTCTCTTTGAGCTTCACAGTCACCGAAGAACTGCTTTCTTTCCCCCCTCTCTCCCTTCTTATCTTTGGTTCCAAAATGTATCATGTCATACAAGAGTTTGCATTTTGAATGGTTGCCAAAAAAATTATTCGGAGGTGGTCTGGGTGTAGGATATTTGTCAACAGTTGATTGTTTTAATCTGAAAATTATTTCTCCAAAAGAAAACAAATATTAAAATGAATTATTTTGAATTTGAGAATACAAAAAGGTAGTCTGGGCTTCTATGAGTGGGGGTGGGAAGGGTGTTGTGATTTCCTCAAAAGGTGCATGTAAGCCTAGATTTATGTATTCTTTTGAACACAAGCACGTAAATGAAGCAAAATCAAACAGTCTGGAAGCAGAAGTGTTTATCTTGCTTCATTTCCAAGAATTAGGCTCTAAATTAACTTGAGGAACATAAAGATTACTTTCTCCCACACACAGGAATATTTTGGCCTAATATTAAGAATCCTAGTATCTACAAATCAAAAGCTATTTTATTAAAATGTTTCCAAAATTGTACTCAATTATATATTGTTTGAACATAGTATATGGAATTAAATTTTCAGTAGGCACAAAGTTTGTCCTTAAAAATTTTACCAATTTCTGTACCTGTCCCATATCAAAGAAAATATACTTCTATCCCATGAAGCAGGGAGGGGAAATATCTTCAGGATTAAAGCTGCTTGCTTCTTAGCCAACTCTAGATGTTGAAAAGCACAGAGCATAAGGTTTTTATGTTTATTTGATTTACAGCCAAAATAAAGAGATAAGACAATAATGCTTTCCTTTTTTCCATTTGGAGAAAATACATGTGCATACGCTATTTTGAGGAGGCAATATTTTGAATACTCAAAAACTTTGGGGCTTTTAAAATGGTCAAAACTGTTATACAGTTAAAAGAAAAGCATGATTTAGAATTTTGATTAATTATGGGAAATGTGGGATGAAGCAATTTATGGGGAGGCCAACTTGTAGGCACACAGTATTTCTAGTTTTCCTGTTTCATAAAAATAAATTCAGAATTAGAAGTACTTAAAAATAAACTTCATTTGTAATAAACCAGAAAGTCTTCTTCAAACACTCTCACCTAAAAAAAAACCAAGCATATCTCTTTGTTAACCTCAGAATAATATAAATATATGAAAGGCTTTTCCAAAAAAACCCAGCTTTTAAAGTGCCTTCATTTCGCTCATTCACTAATAAAAAGATGTGTAGTAATTATAGCCATTCTAAATAAATAAGGGCAGAATGTTCTTATTTTCCCAAGTAATTTGCAATGACATTAGGATGTTTTTAAAATTTGGAGACTCATTAAATCATTGCATTCCATGAAATGAATTGGAACAATACTCAAAAAAAACCAAGAAATTAGTCATTTCCAGTAGTTATAGTCTCTACAACTAAAGTCTGATTAGTAAATTAAGTTGTGTGATGGAAAATAGCTACTAATGGTGTATATTTCTATTTTTTTAATCATCTAATAACAAGTCCACACAAATATTAATAGTGGTGACTGAGGTTTTATTACCCAACAGGATGCAATAAAGAAGCTCTTGGTAGAATAATGACCATCATATTTTCTTGCCAACATCAAAGTTATGACTGTGCTATGGACAGTAAAAGTGTGATGACACATTCTAAATACTTTGGATCAAATATGTCTATCAAGAATTTGTTCTTCTTGGTAGTTTCTTAAAGCAATTTCCAAAGAAAAAACACAGATGGGGATTTTTTTCTGAAAGAAACATTTATACTTTAAAAGACAATCTGTTATATGGTATTATTTATTAGATCTCTTTAGAGAAAGACACAAGAAGAAAATTTTGAACCCAAAAATAATATAAGCTAGATGAAAACTAAACTGGAGGAATTTTAAGAAGTATAGGTTATTTTATTTCTGTGATATACAATATCTGCATTGGTGGAGAGGGGGATCAGAGAGAATAATAATATAAACAAGTATTCAGTGTAAAATGTGAGTGATCAAGATCAAAATCCCACTTACTGATGAACAGTTTTTCCTAAAAAGATGAATACTGGTAATACTGCATCTCAGAAAAATACATGATTCTCATAACATTTACATTAAAATACTTCTATTAGAAAGCATATAATATGTAAAAGAGAACAAAGACAAGTCGGTTACCTTCAAGTGGCCGTTATTGTGAGAACTAAATTATTGCTAAAATAGTAGGAAAACAAATTCCTCAAACTGCATTTCATTTTTCTCTTACATTTTGTTCTGCCTTAACAACAACAACAAATCATACATTTTCAGAAAAGCTAATTGTATTTCTAAGTCATTAAGTTCCAGAAAAATCTTTTGGCTTTTCTGTTTTATGGTTATTTCAAAGTTTTCAGTCTATTGGGCATACAATAATTATTGTTCTATTCTGCCTAATGATAGATTCTTCAACTTTTATAAAATAAGGACCAGTTTCTTCCCTGCTTTTTATTTCTTTACACAACTCAGAGATTCAAAGAAGATAATTACAAACAATGCTTGAAGAATGGTTCAGTTAATGTTAATTTATACAACAAACTAATTACTACCAAATGGTAAAAATCACATGTGGAAGTCCCTTTCTCCCACGCACATAACTAAACCAGCAGCCATCTGTCTCTGCTTGGGGAGAGCTCAGGGACACCCAGGGAAGACAAGGCAAAGGAAGGGTGCAGATGCATCAGATGCATCGCTTCATTCACCTACATACAAATCACAGAATCTGACGACCACGTTTCTGAACATGAAATCTTTTCAGGAAAAGCAAGAAGTAAAGAGAGAGAAGGTGTTTCAAACGTGTTTTATTGAAAGTACATGTTGTTCTATAATCATCATTGCAGGTAGAAACCTATTTTCAGCAAGTAAGTGCTTGTTTTGTTTTAGACACAACTACATAGTTTTAAACTATCATTCTTCAGACATAAACAATTTTGCTACAGGATAAAGACCGAGGGTAGCTGAATTTGATTAAGGAAGTTAATACTGTCTCAGTTTAAGGAAGTGTGTCTATATTTTTAAACAATTAGTAAAAATAATCTCTTTATATATTACAAATGTAACTTGAAGGGTACTTGCTAAGTTATTCTTATTTAAATGGCTTCATATATTTTAACAAATGAAGTAATATGCTATTGATACTTTGACATTTAATCAGCCTGTAATTATGTCATAAGCAACAAAATAAGGGCAATATTTTTTCTTTAAAAATCTCAAGGTGAATCTTGACATTTAAGCAATAATGGATTTTCAGATGAAAAAATCCAAATAAGAATTTAAGAGGATGAAAATGCTTTTTATGTTTATAAATTAAAGAATATTCGTTCATAGATGTGTTCCAGCATTCAGAATTCGAAATAGGGATATATCCGTGCTCAGTAAATATTTTTTGAGTGAAAAATAGAATGAGAAAACTAGAAGCAATAACACTAACATTAATTTTCCCTAACTTATATCCCTGTGAAATTAAAAATATTCTCATATAACATGAGTTGATCTCATTGGAATTGGTTCTCTTGAATGGCCCTTCACATACTTGCTGGTAGACAACCTGATTTGATGAGAGACCACACAACAAACCCTGAAGCAGTGAACCTATAGGAAATGCATTCTCTTGCACAATGAGATGCCCCACACTAAAGGGTTCCAGGCCTTCAATATGAGAGATGGCTGTAGATAGCAATGGAAAAGGATCGTATGATAGAGCAGCAGGACCCCAATACTGGAAGTGAGGAGACTTTAAAAAGTTACTTTCTTATTATTTCTTGGGGTTATTTTATAAAAGTTGACACAGAGCTTCTAGAAAGCAATTTTTCTGAAAATTTTCCTGGATGCACACAATTTTTTCACTTCCTTTAGCAAGTTCTAAAATATTGGAAACATTTTATCCACTATTTATCAACTTCCTTTAAGATATAAGTCCTATATATGTGAGAAAACTGGGAAACATTACTTGTGAAGCCATTCTTATTAAATGAGCATTCCACATAGTCTTTTATGGTCTTTAGGAAACACTGCAGAACATTTTTTTAAAAATTTCAATGCTATATTTGAATGTTATATGCTGGAAAAGGTAGAAAAATACATAACTATCCATTTTTAAAAATATTTTTTAAATTTAAAAAAAAACTAAAATTTCCATTTTAATTTTTTCCCTATACTATTTTAGTAGGTTTTTGTGACAATCAACTTCACTCAAGAATATTCTTATGGAAGCAAAAATATTTTAAAACAAAATCTTATATATTGAACAATTTGATTGCCTTTTAAAATAGGTTAGAAATAGCTATAAACTGCAAAAAATAAGTTTTTATCCAAAGAGTCTTTAAATTGTTATTGATATTTTCCTTCAAGAAATCTTTATGATGGCCCAAGATTACAACAAGCACCCCTATCATAACAGAATTGAAGAAGTCACTTTAGAGTTGTAAAGATTATGTAATTCTCATAATCTGTAATATGAGACATGCAGGTCAGTTACCAACGTTGCCCTTCATCTAGCTTTAAATAGATCTTGATGGGGGAATTCATGTAACAGAGTAGAAAATTATAAGAGAAATAAACATAGGATAACTCAGGATTCTAGCAAAACCTAAGACTAAAAGTGTCTGTTTTTGATTATTTGGACAAAATGATCACGCAAAGCAATATAAGGTAAATTGCTATACAGACCACAAATCTTAAAACACAGATCTTATTTTCTATTCCAATGCATTATTATAAAGATTCATAGTCCAGGACCAATGACAAACTTTATTTTTATTTGAATTACTACAAAACATCTAATCAATGCCAATAATAAACCTGATATGTAATAGATCTGTGAGAGTTCAGTATTGTTTTCTTCTTTTTGTATGTACTTTGTACTTTTTAATAAAGAAATCTCCAATTCTGTTTTTTTCCCTTTTTGCATATTAATAAAAACATGGATATGATATCTCTAGAATTTCATGGCTGGAAAGAACTATAAAACTTACGTAATGTAGTTATTTTGTTTTCAAATAAAGGAAAATAAAGCACTTGTTTAAGATCACACAGATAATGACAGAGCCAATGCTACATCCTAGGTCTTCATAATTCAGTACTTTTCCTCTACAAAACTTTCACTAGATCCAGAGCCAGGAGTCCTTGGGTGGATGGCTTGGTTCAGGAGAAAGACAGCTTACTCAACCATTTAATTAACTCATTCAGTTAGTAGTCACTGTGCTAGGAAAGCTGGATAATTGGATGACTGCAACTTTTTTCCTGCTATTTAGCACAGGGGTCAGCAGACTTTACCTGCAAAGGGCCCGATAGCAAGTATTTCAAGCTATGTAGGCTATAGTACTCAACTTTACCACTGAAGCATTACATTACATTAGTATGGAAAAGAATGAGCATGGCTGTGTCCCAATAAAACTTTACTTATAGACACAGATTTGAACTTCACATAATGTTCATGTGTCATGAAACATTCTTCTTTTGATTTTTTTGAACAATTCATATACGAAGAAACTATTCTTAGTTTATTGGACATACCAAACCAGGCAGCAGGCTAGATTTGGCCTGAAGTCCCTACTTGCTGACCAATGCTCTAGGAGGTCAAAATCTTATGGAGGAAAGAGTCATAGATAAGATTTCTTTAGGAAGGGAAGATGGAGGTTTAGAGCTAGCAGCAAATTCCTAGTAGAAGTAAAACCTGGACTATTAATACATAGTAAGGATGAATAACCATCATCCAGGTGCAAAGCAAGGTAAAGGCATTGCAACCAGACATCCTAAGCAAAGAAAAGTATGGTGGCTGGGAAAAGCAACAGACAATTGAGTACTGTTAGAGCAAAAGTCATAAAGAGTGATGCAAGGAATGGTGGGATATGAGAAAGGAGGCTGGAAATTTAGACAGGTAAGGGAGCTCATTACAGCTGCAGGCTGATTACACTACTTTAATAAAGGTCTCTGGGAGACCCAATAAAATACAGAGGTTGGCACAAGTACCACAACACGTGCCAATGAGGCTCTTTTCCCTCTCTTGAGAAGATATTAAATAACTCTACTCCCACATCCCCAAGGTTGCTCCTCCATTATATTTTCTCCTTGGGCAGAAAATCTATATCCATATATCTATATATACACACACATACACACACACACACAGATTGCATTTTATTAACAACAAGTATGACATCTAGCTGAGCATGTCAGAATAAATGTATTAACGTTTTGTCCTACCTATTAATATTATAGGTATTATAACATATTATATGTTATTATATATATATAACATATTATATATAATATGTTATTATTTAACATATTCTATATGTTCTATTAGAATTCAAACAATTTTGGTTAAAATCAGGGTGACAATTACAGAGCAATCAACCTTTTAATGAGTTTTGGTTAAGCATACACCTCTTTGATTATGGCATACGAATCAAGAACTTACAAAGCTAAGTATATTTTAGCTCTCTGAGGAAGGTTTAGGTTAGGTACCCATTATTGTTATTATCATGGTCTTAGCTACACTTTACAAATAACACTCTACGGGTATTAAAGCAAAATTTCAAAGATAATATCCTTTACTTTTTACTGAGTGATGGATAAAGGGGAAATGATACATTATATGTCTAGTCTTATTAGCTGGAGTACCTTAGGGAAAACAATTAGAATATTTGCCTTACAGTTGCAAATTTCCCCCAGTAAGCTGAGGATAAGCAAAAATCAACAACCTGAAAATTCCCACACAAGATGGGAGGATGAGTAAAACTACATTAAAAGGAGTTGTGTCACATGGAGATACATCCAGTGAATACTGCAATCGTTTTTGCACAAGTACGTACAGAGAATTGGCTAGAGTGGTCATAATAGCCACGCGACCTCAGTATGTGACATAAAAAACCCACAAAAATACGTCTATCAATATGTAAAAATTCATTTTAAAAGATAAATAATTGAATGCACTGATTATATGTTCAATTTTGGTAGAAGTCTCCTCCCCTCCACTTGCAGAGCCTTCTGTGCTTCCTCACTCCTACTCCCTTTCACGATGAATGATACGGTTTGTCTCCTACCAAAAGGCCATAAGCAACTTGAGGACAGAAACTGTATCTTTGATTTCTGTCTTCTCATTAACCTATAAAATAACCAGAATATAAGAAGACCTCAATAAATGTTTGCTGTCAGAATAAGAGAATAAGTGAATAGGGACCACACATAAAAAAAGATTAAAATTGTAGCGAAAGGAGGCACTGACTCTATCTTGCGCACGAAGGAAGACTTGATTTAGGATGGCAACAAGAGTCAAAAGGTAATGGAAAGAAAATAAAATATAGAACAGAAGTGGAAGTTCCTATTCTGTATTGAGATCTTGACCTCTGTGTACAGTCATGGTCCCTTAAAAAGGGGATATTTTCTGAGAAATGCATTGTCAGGAAATCTCATCATTATTTGAACATCATAGAGTATACCTACACAAACCTAGATGGTATAGCCTACTATATACCTATGCTATACAGCCTCTTGCCCCTATGCTACAAACCTGTACAGCATATTACTGTACCGAATATATAGACCAGTAGTCCCCAACCCCTAGTTGAGGTTGGCCCAGTACCAGTCTGTGGCCAGTTAGGAACCTAGCCACAAAACACTGCCTGATCTCTGCCTCTCCTCACCACTCCCAACCTCCACCCCCACCTCCCAGCCCGCCCTGGTCCATGGAAATATCATCTTCCATGAAACCAGTCCCTGGTGCCAAGAAGGTTGGGGACCACTGCTGTAGACAATTATAACACAATGGTATTTGTGTATCTAAACATATCTAAACATTGAAAAGGTACAGTAGAAATATGATATAAAAGATGAAAAACGGTATACCTCTATAGGGCAATTATGATAATTGGAGCTTGCAGGACTGGAAGTTGTTTTGGGTGAATCTGTGAGTGAGTGGTGAGTGAATGTGAAGGCCTAGGACATTACTGCACATTCCTGTAGGCTTTGTAAACCCTGTCCACTTAGGCTACACTGAATTTATAACAAAAATTTCTTCAATAATAAATTATCCTTAGCTTACTAGAAATTTTTTTATACTTTATAAGCTTTTAATTTTTTTTTAACTTTTTGACTCTTTTGTAATAACAGTTAGCTTAAAACACACATTGTACAACTGTATAAAATTTTTTTCATTTTCTTTTTCTCTTTTTTTTTTTTCCTGAGAAAGTGTCTTGCTCTGTTGCCTGGGGCTAGATTACAGTGCCATCATCATAGCTCACTGCAACCCCAAACTCCTGGGCACAAGCAATCCTCCTGCCTCACCTCCCAAAGTAGCTGGGGCTACAGGCATACACCACAATGCCCAGCTAATTTTTCTATTTTTTTGTAAAGACAGGGTCTCACTTTGTTGCTCAGGCTGGTCTTGAACTCCTGGCCTCAAGCAATTCTTCTGCCTGGTCCTCCCGAAGTGCTGGGATTATAGGCATGAGCCACCACACGTGGCAAATGTTCTCTTCATATCCTTATTCTATTAGGGTTTTTTTTTTCTATTTTTAAATTTTTCTTTTTCCTTTTAAACATTTTTGTGAAAAACTAATACATAAACACAAATTAGCTCAGGCCAAAACAGGATCAGGATCATAAATGTCACTGTCTTCCATCTTTGCATCTTGTCCCACTGGAAGGTCTTCAGGGCAATAACATGCATAGATCTGTCATAACCTATAATAACAACACTTTCTTCTGGAATACTTCCTGAAAAATTTGCCTGGGGCTGTTTTACAGTTACCATACATATATATGTATGTTAATATGTATGTATATGTATGTGTGTGTGTATAAAAGGAGTATCCTCTAAAATAATGACAAAAAGTTACTGCAAGTAAATACATAGACCAGTAACACAGTGTATTATCATTATCAAGTATTATATACTGTACATAATTGTACCTGCTATACTTTCATATGACTTACAGTCCAATATGTTTGTTTGCACCAGCATCACCATAAACACATGAGTAATGTGTTGTGCTACAACATTACAACAGCTACTGTGTCACTAAGTGATAAGAATTTTTCTACTTCATTATAATCTTATGGGACCACCATCATATACATAGTCTGTCAGTGAATAAAATGTTGTTATCTGGTGCATAACTGTTCTTTTTTTTGTCAAAAATTGTTCTTGCTATCAGCAAAAATCTTTAGTAATATAAATGCTCCTAAAATATAACTGTAACTTTATTATTTTAATTTTACATATGTGTAATTTTATGTGTGTGTTCATTCAGGCAAATTTTGGAGCTCTAACAGAGTTAGCAAAATTTTGTCCTATGTATGTGAGTGTAGATGGAGTTATAAAAACAGATGATAGAGATAGATTTAATACTTCTTTAATTCTGAGTTTTCAAAAACAACACACAGATTAATATTTTAGAAGGTTTCACATTGTGTGGAATGTAGACAGACCACTTCAAAAGGCATAGTATATAACTCTCTGTATAATGTAATATGCTTTAAAACTGACCAAATATTTTTCATTAAATATTTTTCATTTAAAAAACAAAGGGAAAAAACTCTAATGAAAAATGAGTCTAATATTTACTATTCCTTCTTAATTAATATTCTTTATTAATCCATAATTATAATTCTAAAACTGAAAAAGCTATGCTTAAAAAAAGTACATTTTCCATTTATCTTCAGTTACATTGTTTCATTTCTAATGATTCACCTGAGCTTAAGTAAGAAGAGACTAAGTAAAGGAACGATGTAGCTCTATTTCTGCAGTATAGAACAAGAACGGCTATGGCCCACATTCCAAACATAGCATTCAGGAGGTAAAACATGGACAAATATATCGAATTCCTACCCCATTTACTATGATATTGGAAGTTCTTTGTCCCTGTAATTTGGAGAACTATACTGCATAAAGGCTGAGAACTGATCTTTCCTGTTTACGCTGAACTGCTCCCAATACAGCAACCTCCCTTTTACTTGCTTTTCTTTACTGAGACATGGTATGTTGACACTGATGAAAAATACTAAAGTGCTGGAGCAAGGACTGAAGCAAGAAAATTAGGGTTAAAAAGGGAGAAAAGCAGAGAAACAAAACAAAACTCCAAAGGGGAAGGGGTGCATTTTGTTCATTTATATGGCTTTCTGCTCCGAGGTCTTCACACCGAGGTATATAAACCTTCAAGGCGAATTTCTACAAACAAAGCATAACTTCTCAGAAAAGAAAGGCCTAAGCAACAGAGATTTAATTCACTTGAAACAGTGAATCAATTCTTATGTATTAACACACTAAGCACCAGCATAGGAGCACTGTCCTGTTATAATATAGCAGACATGCTTAATTACTGTGTGCTTTCCCAGCTACTGATCTCTTCAATAATTATACCACACAATGAGCTCTACATTGATATTATATTAATGTGTGGGGAGGAGACAACTTAAGTACGAGTTAAATCAAGGCTCAACATTTCAGTGAAGCTTATGTAAGACCTAAGAATGGTACGTTTCTTAGAAGGTAAAAAAAAAGGTGATTTGTATAATATCTTATTCATCTCATTTTTACTTCTAATTAAAAAGTTTACATATGAAAGTTATCTTAGAAATTTAGTCTCTTAACTGTCCTTTTCAAACAAATTAGACAAACTGTCTATCATGTTTCATAATCACTTGCATTTGTCATATTATAACAGCAATAAAAATCTTTAAAAATATTTTATAGAGAGAGTTTGTAATAAAAAGAGGATAGCAAATAAAAAATCTTTTCCTACAGAGACAAAACAAAAGGATAAAGTTCAAGAAAAGGTTCCTCACCCTTTTTTAGATCTGTCAAACAACTTCTATTGACCAAGAATAGCACATAGTAAACACACCAAACAAAAGAAATGATGAAAGATGTATTTACCTGTTCAGGGCCTTTATTTTTCTTTCTATTTCATATACACCCACACTGTACAGTCTGCATTGTGTTAATAAATAACCAGCAGCAAACTAAGTGAGCAGAGGAGGGGTTTCTACAATGCTGTCAGGTACCAGACAGTTGCTTGGCACTGCTGATACACTTCTCTGCACGAGTTGAGAGAAATGTAGCACATAAAAGAGAGAAGATATAGGTTAATGGATGGATCCTTTAACATATCAGATATGATGGGAAGAAAAGGAGAAAAGTTGGAAAGCAATAGGTTTTTTGGAGTCATCTAACCTTTTCAATTTGGGAAGGAACAAAATGATCTGAGGAATCATGTCCTGCCAGAGTAATCTTTCACCAGATAATTTGCTGTGGTTATTTGGAAATTTACTAAACTATAATCCCAAACTCTTTAAGAGTTTTTCATTACTTTAATTTTCAAATAGTTTGCAATGCTGGCTCCCTGCTTTATTCCATATACAGTCATGTGCCATCAACAAAGTATCACATATACAATGGTGTTCCCATAATATTATAATATTTTTTAAGTGAGAAACAAAGTTTATTGAGGAAGGACAGATAGGTTTATAGAGCAAGAACAAGATATGTTCACCACGAAACAGTGAATGGGCTTCTTGTGACAAAAGGCTCAATATCATATTTTTACTGTATCTTTTCTGTGCTTAGATAGGTTTAGATACACAAATACTTACCATAGATATGTTTAGATACACAAATACTTAACATTGTGTTACATGCTGTGCAGGTTTGTAGCCTGGGAACAATAGGCTATCCCATCTAGGTATGTATAAGTACACTCTATGATACACCCACAATGATGAAATCACCTAATGATGCATTTCTCAGAATGTAGCCTTGCCAGTAAGTGACATATGACTGTGTGTACATGTGTATATAATTCAGATCAAATTGAAATATTTTGCATATATTTCTCTCTACTTTTTAACATACCAAAACATCCAAACAATACACATGAATTGGGATTAAACTAGACAAACTCGGGTCAGTGTGTTAGAATTTACTTCATTTGTGACCTTAAATACACAAACAAGAATACTACTGCATTATGTCAGCCTTTGATATTTTAAGTGTTTTGAGCTCATACTTAATAAAAGTTTGTTTCCAAATGTCCTGTGATGGCTTTCTCTAGAGCTATGGGAAAAGTCTAACATAAATTAAAATAGGCAATAAATTTAACATAAATTAAAATAGGCATAAATTTAAAAGTCCAGAAACTATCAGAGTAGAAGTAAACTCGAATATATGCAATTATTGCCTTATAAATGATGCCTATATGATATGTAGACGACCTAGGAAGCAATTAATTAAAAAAGATAGATGAATGAAAGTTGCAACTTGAGCAAGAGCAAGACCTCATCTCTACCAAAAATCGAAAAACTAGCTGGGTGTGGTATCTCGTGCCTATAGTGCCAGCTACTCAGGAGGCTAAGGCAGGAGAATCGCTTGAGCCCAGTAGTTTTAAGTTGCACTGAGCTACAATGACGCTACTGCACTCTAGTCTGCCCAGGTGACAGAGCAAGACTCTGTCTCAAAAAAAATCCAAAAAAGTTGCCTTTCAAACTGATACGCAAATGAAAGGGCACTCATTCTGAATCACACACAAGATCTTCCCCTAAGCCTCCAAAGTTCATCATCAAAATGGGAGCACAGAGCACAATCTGATATTCAAAATTTATCAACATGTAGGATGAGCCATCTTAAATCAATCCAAAATGCCCAGGTCATATGCTCATTCTGTTCTGCCCTAGCCTCATTGCTCCCTCACTATGTTGGCTATATTTCTCCTCAACATTAAGAGTAGTTGAGACAGGCACACTGGGAGTCCTTGAGGTCTCTGAACTCTGGGAGCAGGTGGCAAAGGAAATTCTGAGTGAGCTCTCTGCTGATTCTAGTGCCGTCCGTGCCTTCCCCACAAGCAACTCCTATTAAAAGAAAAGACCAAGCATCCACTAGAACAAAACCAAGCAGGCCTATTTAATTAGGGCAAATGCTTGATATCCACTTCTTCATGTTAAACACACAGCCATACAGGCCTAGGAGGTCTGATTAATTTTAATATGCACGGTCCTGACAAGTGCCTCGAGGGTAACTGAGTGAAAAACACACACACTGAAGCAGACACACAAAATCCTCCAGCTAGTCTGACAAATCAGTTTCAGAAAAATGCTATGTGTGCTACCCAGATTAGAGTGTTACTATTCAGCAAGGGCTCAGACCTTTAAAGTGAGGGAAAAGAGGCCTCAGAAACAGGTGGCTGGCTCTTCACTCTTGAATAAATGATATCCCCAAAAGCTGTGGCACATAAGCAACAAGAAGGGCTGGCACATTCCCCTCATGTTCATTTGTAAGTGTACAGCTTGGGTCAATGGGTCTTCTTTAAGTGATCCACACATTGAAACTGAAAGTCTGGAAATGACAGTTTTAGTTAAAAACAAAAACAGGGGCATTATCTGAAGGGCTAAGAGAATATTAGAAACATTTGGGTGAAGAGATGTTTGGAATGATTTATACAGTCCTGTCAGTAGATAAACTCATGATGAGTGGGAATCAAATAGAACTATTTTTATATTAAGACAAATAGGCAAATAAAAAAGAAAACTTGCTTGATTATTACAGGGGATGAAGAAGAGTAAGGACATAATCTTAAATATCATTAGATTTTATTAGCAAAAGTTCTAGTTAAAAAGAAAAAGAGAAGGCGGGGTGTGGTGGCTCACGCCTATAATTCTAGCACTTTGGGAGGCCAAGGTGGGAGGATCACTTGAGGCTAGGAGTTTGAGACCAGCCTGGGCAATAGCAAGGCTCTGTCTCTGCAGAAAATTAAAAAAAAAAAAATCAGCTGGATGTGATGGCATGCCTGTAGTCCCAGCTACTTGGGAATCTGAGGCAGGAGGATTGCTTGAGGTTGCAGTAAGCAATGAGGACGCCATTGTATTCTAGTCCGGGCAGCAGCGTGAGACCCTATCTCAAAAAAAAAAAAAAAAGGAGAAGCTTTCTTGGCCATATGATTTTCATGCACAAACAATCCTGGATTTCAGCTCAAGGATCTACTATACAAAAAAGATCACCAAAGGCAATCCCTGAGCCTTTATGATCATAACCAGAGGTCTTTCAAGACCTACATTAAAATCAATTTAATACAAATTAATTTTCTGTAATTCTTAATGAAATCAACAATATCAAGATAAATTGCTACAATGGATAGCACTTGAAAGGGCGATAACTGGGAACAAGTTTCACCTTACTGTGGAAAAATTACCAGGCTGCAAACTCCGCTAACTCTGTTCTAAAGTTAAAACACTTGTTCCTGAAGAAATAGGCTCTACAGCATTTGAGGGTATCTTCTTGTCCTGACCTGTAAAAAATAAACTCTTTTCTTTATCATCATTTTATGAGTGGTGCCTTTGAAAAGGGTGCCTGGAGGTTAGATTCTAGCTTGCTCAACAAGAAGAGAGACATTTTCCAGTGACAGACTGCATAGATGAACACAGAGCCACAATGCATTAGGAGTAGCCTACAACGGCAGCGGGAGTGTGAGGAACAAAACTTAAAAGGGCTCAATTGAAAAGTACCCTTGTTTGTCCTTCAGTGGAACAGCACTTACAAAGCCTCTTCAACGTGTACTTTGTCAAAAGGACAGTGAGTAACTAAACAAAAGCAACTCAAACCTCTGCCAATTAAAGTATCTTTAGGCTTTTCCCTGATCCATTCACTTTTTATTTTTCCCACCTCATCAAATGTGATTTTAAAACAAGAGTGAATTTCAAAGTGCTCTCTTCTTTGCCCAATTAATGGACTGCTTTGGGATTTTGAATTTAGGAAAACCAATCTCCATAATTTCCCCACAAAAAATAGTAATTAAAAAGTTGGTAAAATTAAGGGGTCATTCCGAGTTTCTATTTCAACTTGTCTGTTAATGTAATATGGTTCAATTTAATTTCTGAAGGGCTGTTCAACAACAGAAATTTCAATTATAAGAACAGGCATTGTGATTTATAATGTAAACTCAAACATTAAACATGCGATGCCTGTAGGGATGTTCACAAGGCCAAATATCATGCACCAGGGGCCTGTCTTTTTGACAGAATAATTACACATAATGCCGTAGCACACCACAGATGAAAACATACTGCTTATAATACCCCCTTTAGCACCCCTAAAATAAGTCTTAAAGTAAGGAAAAAGAAGTTGTAAATATATTTAGAGATCTAATGGTTGTATAAGTCAACACATTTGCAATAAAAATTAAAAAGACGTTAACACATAATAATTTTGGAAAAAGCACAAGTAAAGTATCAAAGATGGTGCGGTGCGATCAAATAAAGTGAATTTTTTTTTTTGGTGACAGATGCAAATATCAAAAAGATACCTTATATAATATCAATGAATATTTTTAAGTTTTAAGAGAAGATATTTCATGAACAATTTATACAATATTTTTTGTTGAGAAACGTCTAGAAATAAGCATAAAGATTGTCCAATCCAATCCTACAAATAGTACAAGTAGGGTTAAGTGGGTGTTTTGGGTATATGCCACCAAGAATTTGTAATGCACTGCACAGTGTCAGGGAAAGAGAGACAGAGAGACAGAAAATATGAATGAAAATCCTGGTATCTCCTTCGCTCAATAATGATGTATGTTCTATAGACAATGCTGTGGGTGAAGGTTTGAGGTTTGTCACAATGTACACTTTTCCAAAGCCATTTCATTATTTTTATTAGTTCTCACAAGAAAAGAACTCTTTTTGCAAAGTTCGTACTGAAAACAGTGAACTGCTTCACATAAAGTAACACTGGGTGATCTGGTAATAAGTTGTGCCTTTAGGATCTTGCAATATAAAACTGTGAGCAATAATTTTCTGAAGAAGTGCAGGGAAACAAGTTCAAGTTGTATATGTAATGATAAAATCTACTTCTAATAAAAACAGAATTTCACAAATAAATGCAGTTTCTTACACACAAGGAGCACACTCATCATGGCAAAACAATTTTGGAAGTGTGGGCGTCACACTCTGCGAAGGAGGAACACTGACAGATACAGATGCTAAATAAAATCAAGCATATGTAGCATCTTAAAGGGGACTACAACACATGCAAGTGCACGCTTGTGCACACAAAAGGAATGAAAAGAAAAAGAGTAAAATGATGGCAGGGGTGGGCTGGAGAGGAAGAACAAATAAACCACATTAGAGAAAGCTAAGATCTTCTAAAATTATAGAAGTTTGGGCCCAAATTATATTTGTTTTCAATACATATTCAAATTTATTGTGGAAACAGAAATACTACAAATCTACAAATCCATGTTAAACTGCCTCTCATAGTTTCACAATGGCCACAATTTCTGCTTTATCTGTATCAGTTTAGAACATTTAAAGTAATTATTCAAGTAGAAAACTGCCTAACTCGTGCCTTTATTTGGGAAAATTTATATAAATAAACATTAAAGTAACTACCTGCCCCAGAATTTTTATGACTGCTGGGTTTGTTGTTGTTTTTGTTGTTGACTACATATCCTAAATTTCCATATTTTTGCAGCTCTGAATCAGAATTTTTCGGTACATAAAAGTATATTGGGAAAGGAGCAATTTTTTAACTGTATAATATTGAAATGTACAAAAGAGCATTATATTTAACTATACAATGCTCCAGTATATCTAAAGCAGCAATGTTTCTAATCAGCCAAGATGTGATAAAGACAATAACTGGTACAAGTCCAAGTTCTTCACAATTAACAAAGTACTTTGATGTACATTACCTCATTTGTACCCTTCAACAATCCTCTGATCAAAGTAGGGCAGTTTGCATTACCATTGAGGGCAGATATTCATTACATTAATGAAATTATTATAGCAAATTAAAGGCAAGTAAATATAGTATTTTTACAATATAAAGTATAAGGTAAATGCTCAGTTTTGGGCAAGGAAATCCTTATTAAAAATTAAAGCTCACATTTTCCCCAAATGATGCAAAATTTAAAAACCAAAATAGATAAAATTATATTCCCAAATATTGCTAAATATTTGTAAATTATCACCTCAAAATCCACCACAGACTAAACCACAAAGATATTAAACCACAATCACTTAGTAATCCGTAGCAGACTCAAGACTAAAACCCAAACGCCAAACACTAACAGTCTATTTACTCTATTTACATTGTGGATTTATTTGAAAGTCAGATAAAAGCTACAAATTATTTCTCCCCAAAAGTACAAATACATACATTTTCATTATTTTGCAATTTCCAGAATTTATAAATCCTCTGAAGGAACTCATGAATCCTGAGTTTTGAAACTCTGCTAACCTTAAGGGAAAAATGTTAGAGTCCTTAGCAGATTGGAAGGAACAGGAAAGATGTTGAAAGGAACTAAAACTTCCTTTCCTGGAAGGAAAGAAAAGTTACTTTTCTTTCACCATTAGCCCCTAATATGAACTAGGGGAGGGGAAGTTGTAGAGAGAAAGATCCAACAATAAACTGTCCCAATGCCAAACCCATCATAAGAAATAGAAACTTTGTCTCCCGTACCAGCTCTATTTACCTAGAAAAGGGTGCTGTGCTCCATCATGTTGAAACATTATTAGAGAAAATATTACAGCTTTAAATTTTGGAAAATTATTCATAATTCAAGCCAATTCACTTCTTACTTTAGCTACAGCAGTGGTATAGAATTAGTATCTATGGCCACTAAACCATAGATAGTGTCTACATATTTCCTTAGAGAAATATGCAATATTGAAGTCATTTAAAAGATTAATGTGAATATGAAGTTTTCATTAGTATAACATTTCATGTGTATATTTTAGTTTTGTATCCTTGGTATTAAAATATCTAGCTTTGTGACCTAGGGCAACATTTTAACCTCTAAGTCACAGGAAGACCTGAAAAAAATGATCTCAAAATTCAATAATGAATTTTGCATCTTGGGCTATGCATATGAGGAGAATAAGGTTGGAGAAGACAGAATGAATGAAAGAAAGAGGACAGGAGATCAAAGAAGAGTCTGAGTAGGAAATGAAGAAAAGAGAAAGGCAAAAAAAAAAAAAAAAGATGAAAAAGACAAATGAAACCTAATCACTCTTTAGGGGAGTGTTAGCAAAGGCTACAAAATGTCAATTAGTAGGATGACTGTCATCCACAGTCAAGATAAACAAGCACCACTATTTGGTATGCCAAGCCCACTGTTAGGAAGAGAAGAGGCACAGGCAATTAAACCAAGAACATTTTATTTAGACAATCACATATTATTGTGGAAGACAGAAGGTAAATAAACAATAATAATCTGATAACAGCTGTAGAGATGAGTTAGTGTTAGCAGTGTACACTAACCCAAATTCTGACAAGGGTGTCCAGAGAAAGTGTTGAGTCTTTAAAAAGTGAATGAAAATTCATCAGGTTGATAAGACAGGAAATGTCATTTAAGGCAGAGGAACAGCAAATGAAACAGCACAGTAATATTTAAAAACAGAGAGTGCTGACAGAACTACATAAAATTTGGTAAGACAGCGCAAGAACATACACTTTGGAGGGTGATGGAAAGTAAGGCTAAGGGGGAAACAGGGTGGAGTCAGGTTACATATGGTCTCATATTCAGTGCCGAGGGGTTTTGTATAGGGCAGTACATTTGTTTTAATTCAAGTTCTTCCATATAATAAGAACATGAGCAAGTTACTAAGCCTTATTTTTTTCATTTTTAAGCTAAGAACTAATACCAAGAGTTTTTGAGGATTAAATGAAGTAGCTCACAGAACATCTAGCAGGAGACTCAGATATTTGTTAAGATCTTTCCTCTCCTTTACCCAAGATAGCAATGGAGCAATACTGAAGAAATTTAAACATTCTTTCAACAAACATTTTGAATATTTTGTGCACTTCCCTCATCCTTAAGAAGTTTAATGTTGGAGGAGACACTGACAAATAATTTGACAATTAGATTAGAGTAAGGGTAACAATTTAAGGCAAATAGCAGTTCTCAAAGAGGTGAAGAAGTAGATGTAGTAAGTGTAAATAATTCTTTCTAGCAATTTAGGCTTGGAAACAAGATGAGTAGAATTGCAGATGCAGGGGAAGGAAATCAATGAAAGTTGAATTTTGTTTGCTGTGGTTCCAGGAGGAAGAATTTAAATGTGTCTATAAGCTTAATGGCCATTTCAAAGAGATGCTGAAGGCAATATAGACATTAATATAAAGAGGTCAAAATTAGAAGCCTGTTAAAATACTTGTATCTAAAAGGATTCTATTTTAAGTGAGACATCTCAGGTTTCCATAAAGGTAAAAATTATTTTCTCCTATAATTAGCCTAAAGTTTGAATGAAAATCAAGCTAAGGTTTAAATCAGACTCCTCAATTTAACTGCTGTTATATATTGATAAACCACCCCTGGACACCTGGAACTTGAGAACACAGGACATTTGTGGATACCTATGTACCTTGGCTTACTGACTGATTAAGATACCTGGTTACCTTAGATTTGTTCAAATTTAATGAGCAGTGAAATACTCTTTAAAACGAACATGGTA
Source organism: Lepilemur ruficaudatus (assembly GCA_963574885.1). Classification (NCBI taxonomy): domain Eukaryota; kingdom Metazoa; phylum Chordata; class Mammalia; order Primates; family Lepilemuridae; genus Lepilemur; species Lepilemur ruficaudatus. The sequence continues at coordinate 81,888 of CAUYRT010068302.1, read as the reverse complement.
ATACTATTTCTAAAAGATAAAGAATAAGCGAGCAAAGAATATCTGAATGTATGATGTAACCAAATGGAAAAACAAAGACTCTGGAACCACAGGACACAAACTGGATTCTCGCTTTGGCTTTAGCAACTATTTGCCGTGTGATCTCAGGAACATTTCTGCTTTGGTCTCCCTCTCTCTAAAATGAGATTGGAGGCCTAAAATGTGTCTACATTTCATTACAATTCTGAATTTCTATTATTCCACAACTATTTTCTTCCCAGATATTTTTCTAAAGCAAGTTTTTATTAAAATACTCTTGAAGGCAGTTTTTGGGGGGGAGTAGTTTAAACACAAACAGTTTAAACTGAGCCAATCTTTCATTAAAAACTTTTTGGAAGTCTAAACACTATTGAGGCATAAGAAATTTACTATAGTAGAAAATTATCAAATACAACTTTATTATTCAGTATTTCAAATTTAGACACACATGTGCTAAAGGGTAATGTTAAATGATCGCTTGGCAAAATTCCTAACTGGAAGAAATAGTGTAAGTGGCGGTTAAGGGCATAGATTCTAGTTTAAGGTTGACGTTAGGTTGAATAATGACCCTAACTCTTGGTCACACGATGACGTATTTAATCATCAGTTTCCTCATCTGAAAAGGGAGATAACAGGAATCTAGATATTTAGATCACGTGAATGGTAGTCCCTGAAATTGGGGCAGCTGTATGTGGCAGATCTGGTTATAAGATTTTCATAAAGATTAAATGGAATGTTTCATATAAATTACTTAACACAGCAGTTAACACATGATATACACTTAATTATAATGGTAACAATTTATGTCTTGTATATATAGCAATTTATATCATGTATGCATTTTCCCTCAATACATTATTGTTAAATGTCTTGACATAGGAATTATGTGTCACATATTGTGGCATTAAACTTCATTGTCACTCTTAACTGGTAAGTTTAATAATTAAAGACTAACCGATTGAGCATAAAATTATTAAAAACTATAATGTAACTACATTACATAGGCCAGATATTTAAAACCATGAATTTACTACAAACTTTAGCATTCCATGTCAGTTAAAGTGACACTGGACAAATAAGAATCTTTAGCATCAGACCTTTTTGTGTAACAACAGACAAAATTTCTAACACAAGAAATAGATACAAACAAAATATCTCAATATGTTTTTCTCCTATTTGTAAGTTGTAAAATATTTTAATTAATCTCTTGGAAAATAGGCTAGCTAGAATAAAAGAGAGCTGCCTTTTCTTCAACCCATATGCAAATCTAATTTTCTTTCTAACCATTTCACCTCAGTGGCCTCCTTTTGTATTGCACACTATTCTTTTCTAACTTCTGAATTTCTGTTAGTTTGCTGTTGGCAGGGGTAAGGTCGGAAATAATACGGACTTTCTATTGAAATCTGCTTTCCCCCCTCAATGAGAGGAAGCAAAGCCATGAATATGGCACCCTCATAATGATTTAGCTGGGGCTTAATGAAATTTTCATCACAACCTGCTGTTCATTTTAATGGCCTTTGAAAAACAATGGAAAAAATAGCTTGAGGGAAGAAAAGATTTTTCCCTGGCATATATTTGTAGGCTTAACATTTAGTTACATTCACTCTATCTATTTTCCCCTCATCTCCATGTTACTGTTCTTATCACAGAGCTATAATAATATTTTGTAGTTTTCAGAGGATAAGTTTTATAGTTCTTTTGTTAAATTTATTTCTGGGTATTTTATTCTTTTTGATGCTAGGGTACATCACAGAGCTTTAGATCATTTGTTTGTGCTGTACATATTGTCATTGTCCTGATACTTGGATGATGTAAGGTTTTGGTGATCATCCTCAGGTCAAATCATATCCTTTGATTAATGGAGTCTTTAAAGCCAATGTAACTTTCCAGTTGCTGGAGACTTACACACATCTCTGCAGATTATTTCCCCATTTTTCTATCTTTGCAATTAAAAAAAAAAAACACAGAAAATTCCTTCAACATCCTATTCTGTTCTATGATACAATTTTCTGCTTTATTACTTTTTTGGGTGGAGATTACGATCATAGTTTGACTCAAGTACATAAATTACTCCTTGATACATCTCTTACTCATTGCAATTATTAAATAAACATTCTTGTCTTGGCAAATTATCAATAAAATTGAGTCTATTTATAGTTCTGTATACTCAAAGCACATGTCTAGGAATCTTGTGTATGTAAACATAAATGCATGTTAGTGGTTCTATATTCATACAGGGTTTTCTTTCTGAAACTTAGATTTTTAGATGCTTGCCATGTTCAGTTTATAGTCCAATCTTCCGAAAATATTACTTCTAAATTTTCTCTAGGTCTTAATATTATTTACTAACAAGTTCATCCTCTCCTGAGCTTTTAAAATATTTGTAGGGGGGAAGTGCAAAAAACACATTGTTGTGGGAAATACATAATGAAAACAGTCCCGTGCCCACATGCAATAGTGAGGTTTCTTCGTGTCCACCCTTCCTACTATGGATGCTCTGTCTCTTCTCATTTGCCTGAGGAGCTGCTGCTTGATATTACACCTTTCTCCTAATTCTCAATACTTCTTAATGTCTCCTGCTAAGCAAATTAGGGGATACTATACCCTGCCCCCTCTTTCCTGTTTGGAATTATTCACTTGGCTTCAGCCTGTTAAGCACTTCCACATTAAGTGTCTATGCACCAACTTAGAAGTCAACAGATACACTGGAGGAATACCAAGTCATATACCAAATTTCCATAAAGGACATCATCTAAAGATAAACGGCAAAAAGCTACTTGGTAATACAGTATATACAAACACAAAGCTGGTTCTTCCTAGACCTTAGTCCTGGATTCTGAAGGAATCTTAAACAAAAATTAAAAATCAACATGTGAGGGAAACATTTCCTAATTCATTCTATGAAGCCAGCATTACCCTGCTACCAAAATCAGATAAAGACATTACAAAAAAAGAAAGCTACAGACCTATATTTCTCACAAGCATAGATACAAAAATCTTTAACAAAATATTAGCAAATCAAATCGAACAACATATAAAAAGAACTATAAAGCATGATCCAGTAGGATTCATTCAAAGTTTGCAAGCCTGATTCAACATTTGAAAATCATATCACATCAACGGTCTAAAAACTATTCATAAATCATATCAATGCAAGCAGACAAAAATATTTAACAAATGCTAACAACCAGTCATGATAAAAACTCTCAGAAAACTAGAAATAGAAGAGAACCTCCTCAACTTGGTAAAAAAAAATCCCACAGCCAACGTCATACTTAATTGTGAGAACTAGATGCTTCTCTCCTTATAATCAAAAACAAGGCAAGAATGTCCACTCTCACCACTCTTATTCAACATTGTACTACAAGTCCTCACCAATTCAAGAAGATAAAAAAAGGAAATAAAAAGTATACTTCTTGGAACAGAAGAAATAAAAAAAAACTCTTCGTTTGCAGATGACATGATTATCTACGTGCAATATTTCAAGGAATCAATAAAATCTACTAGAGCTAATAGTAAGTACAGAAAGGCCACAGGCTATAAGGTTAATACACAAAAGTCAATTGTTTTCTACATACCAACAACAATTAAAAATTGAAATTAAAAATACAATATGATTTATATTTATTATACCAAAAAAGAAATACTAAGTATAAATACAACAAAATATGTACAAGACCTATATGCAGAAAATTATGAAACTCAAAAGTAATCAAAAAAGATCTTAATAAACAGAGAGATATTTTGTGTTCATACAAAGGAAGATTCAATATTTTTAAGATGTCAATTCTTCCCAACTGGGTCTACATATACAACACAATCGCGATCAAATCCAAGCAAATTATTTTGTGGATATCAACAAACTGATTCTAAAGTCTACAGGAAAAGGCAACAGATCCAGGATACCAACACAATACTGAAGAAAAAGAAAGGTGGAATACTGACACTATTCAACTTTAAGACTTATTATTAAGACACAGTAATCAAGTAAGCATGGTAATGGCAAAAGAAAAGACCAGGGGTGGGGAACCTGTGGCTATAAGGCCGCATGTGGCCTTCTGGGTCATTAAGTGTGGCCTTCTGACTGAATCCAAATTTTACAGAACAAATCCTTTTATTTTTATTAATATATTTTTGTTTGTCTTTTATATTTGTATTTTATTTTCAAAATAAACCTATTTAAATTACCAAAGGATAAAAGAAGTTTCAACAAAAAAAATCCTCCCAGACTGATCAGCACAATTAGAACAGTAGCAAGCCAAAAAGGCTAAATTGACAGCTGCTAGGCTCATGATTTAGTTCTAATTTCCCCCACCTGACTGGCACCACTACTGCACAAGGCTGGTTGGTGAGAGTTTGTGGGGATCAAGTACACCAGTCTGTTATCAGCTTTTCACAACAGTGCACTGTGTTTCTGTTTGAAGTAGAATTTGTGAACAGTTTCACAGGTTGACAGTATTTTTTCAATTCTGTCTGCTTAACAGCCTATCATGTCAAAGAAGACCAAGAGAATGCTGAAGGAAGAAAGCAGATTTTTAAATGAGGATTGAGAATTGCAATATTGTCTTGTTTCTGCTAAAGATAAGATAATTTGCTTGCTTTGTAATGCTGCAATATCAATATTAAAGAAATTCAATGCTCATCAACATTAGAATACTCATAAGGATAATAAATACTTTAAATTAGAGGGATAGGCATGAAAGGTTGTATTGCAGAAATTAAAGGTTGAAAAGCAAAAGCAAAGACAATTCTTTCAAGCAGCAAAAAGATCTAAAAGTAATGCCGCTGAAGCAACTTATATACTCAGGGGAAAAAAGGGAAGCCATTCAGTGATGTAGAAATTGTGAAAGAAAGCACTGCTGAAGTTGTAGGATGTTTAGACCCCATAACGTTTCAAAGTACAAACAACTGCCTCTTTCACGGAGAACCGTAACTGATCATCAGCACGAATTAGCCTTCAACTTAACAGAACAACCTCACGTAATACTTTAAAGGAAAATATATATTATTCAATCACTTTGGATGGATCAACTGATACTACTGACTTGGCACAGGTTTTATCCTTCATCTAGGTCATAACAGATTTTCTTTGCTACAAACAATTATTCATTTTGGGCACTCTTGCAAACAGAACACGGGGAATAGATTTTTTCAACAACTTTCAAGATAAATGTCATGAAGTTGGACTGAATTTGGTAAATTTAGTAAGTGTATGTGTAGATGGTGCACCTTCCATGACAGGAAAACATGAAGGGTTCATTGCACAGATAAAAAATTATTAACAGATCTTGATGCTCTCATTTCTTTTCATTGTACCTTGTATCAGCATAATCTCTGTGCTAAAGCTACTATTTTAAGTGACATTTTGCAACAAGTTATAAATATTGTTAACTATATTCATGCATCTGCAACACAGCACTGTGAGTTTTGTAACATGCTAAAGTTGAATGATGAGGTATTCAGAGTAGATTTGCCATATCATTCTAAAGTGTACTGGCTATCACAGGCATAGGTGTTAGCCAAAATTTTAGCTTTGTGAGAACAGATAGTTAAGTTTTATGAAAAACAGAATCAGGAGTGTGAATTCTTTTTTTTTTTTTTTTTTTTGAGACCACTGACACTGGGATTATAGCAGTGTGAATTCTTGAAAGAAGATTTCTATAGGAATGCAGCATTTTTGTGTGATATCATATCAAATCAAAATGACTTGAATATTTATTTGCAAGGTAAAACTAAGTCTATGTATGATATGTGGCAAAAATAATCCAAGTATTTTGAAAAAAGCTATCTGTTTTCAAAATGTGTTTTGCAAATATTTTCTTCCAGTCTGTGGCTTGTATTTTTATTGTCTTAATATTATCTTTTTCTGAAAATATATTTTTAATTTTAATAAAGTCCAACTTATCAATTTTTTTGGCATAGATCATGCTTTTGTTGTATTGTAAACGCTCACTGCCTAAACGAAGGTCACTCAAGTTTTCTCCTATGTTACCTTCTTAAAGTTTTATAGTTTTGCATTTTACAATTTAGGTCTGTGATCCCTTTTGAGCTAAATTTTATAAAAACTATAAGTTCTGTGTCTAGATTCATTTTTTTGCATATAGATATCCAGTTGTTCCAGCACCATTTTTTTGAAAAGACCATTCTTTCTCCAATTCTCCACTGAATCGTCTTTGTTCCTTGTTCCAAAGATAAGTTGACTCTGTATTTGTATGGGCCTACTTCTGCCCCCCTTTTATTCTGTTTCATTGATCAATTGGTCTATTCCAGGAGTGGGGAATCTTTTGGATTGGAAGCCACATTAATTTAGCTATATTCAAATAAGACCGCATTCAAGAAACTTCAATTAGATATACTTAAAAATGTAAATTATTTTGTAAAAATCTAACTACTATATACTCAATAATTTCAAAAAAGAAAGCTATCATATTTGTTAATTTTAATGTTAACTAACCATTTAATGACTTTTGTGTATGTTTTTGTTGGAAAGTATTTGAATATTTAGTTGCAGCATGGAGGTCCACAGTTTCAGTTGATCTTCTAGATGGGTATCAGTCATTTGTGACCTTAAAGGCATCTTGATTTGGGTTAGGTAGGAGAATGCAGATTCACAACAATATGTGGCTGAAAAGCAAGAAAGCATTTTTCTGACGTGTTGCTGAGGGTGTGTGTATTGTACTGCATTTTTCCATATTTCAATTGGATCTTCCTTAGCATCAAACAATGACTTTAAAATGTCATCTAAGAGCTCAATCAATTCCGTCTGTAGTTCTTTAGGTGCCTTGGTGATATCAACTAGGTGAGGCTGAAATGCTAAATTTGAGGGTGATGTCATGATCATCAAAGTGAGTGAATCTTTCATTGTATTCTCCAATTAATAGGTCTATAATAGGTGCATATTCTTTAAATGATTCTTATCTATCATCCTGCTCATCAATGACCTTTGCTAACTGGGAAAAATATTCATCTGAAATTTCCTTTTGAAGAAGAAATGTTTTGAAAAGACATTGATATGAGGTGACAAAAACAGTGCTTTACCCCATGGTCTTCCTCCCAAAACCCCAAGCCCCAGTTTAATTAAGAGAAAAACATCAGACAAATTCCAACAGAGGGCCATCCTGCAATATACCTGAACAGTATTCCTAAAAACTTTCAAGGTCATCAAAAGCAAGGACAGTCTGAGAAATTTTCAGAGCCAAAAGGAGCCTAAGGAGACATGACAACCAAATATAATTTGTTGTGTCTGATGACATCTTAAAACAGAAAAAGACTATAGTTAATAATAAAGTATCAATATTGGTCCATTAATTGAAACAAATATGCCATACCAATATAAGATACTAATAAGAGAGGACATTGTGTATATGGGGGAAGGGCACACATGGGAACTCTGTACTAACTGCTTAATTTTTCTGTAAATCTAAAACTTAAAAAAATAGTCTGTTAATTAAAAAAAAAAGTAATGTGTGAATTCTAATAGTACAGGGCCATACTTTAGAATATTTGACAGCCATGTTTTTCAAAGTACATTTAGTGACAGGAGACACACTCATACTATAATGTAAGTGAAACAAGGAGGATGCAAAATAATTTTATAGTACAGATGCTCCTCTACTTATGGTGGGGACACATCCTGGACAGACCCCTTGCAAGCTGAAAATATCACAAGTCAAAAAGGAATTTTAATACACCTAACCTACCAAATATCATAGCTTAGCTTAGCCTACCTTAAATGTGCTCAGAACATTTACATTAGCTTACAGTTGGACAAAATCACCAGGCAACACAGTGCCCTATAGAGTATCAGTTGTTTATGCTGACTGGGAGCTGTGGCTCACTGCTCTGCCCAGCATCAGTAGAGAGTATCCTACTGCATATTGCTAGCCTGCGAAATGATCAAAATTCAAAATGTAAAGTACGCTTTATACTGAATGCATATTGCTTTCACATCACCATAAAGTTCAAAAATCATAAGTGGAACCAATGACAAAGCTCATCATGCAAAATGGAATTTGTAAAAATAATGATAAAAAAAGAAATATATCATAAGGTTAAGAGTTATATCAAAAGGCTATAATTGCAGGTGATTTTTATATTCTTTCTTAAAATTTATGTTTTTAAAACAATTTTTATTATAATACTGTGTTATTTTAGTATCAGGAAAAATACCACAATATTAAAAAAATAAAATTGGGTCCTCCTCAAATTTCCATTTTTATCTTCATGAGAATGAGAGGGGATATAAGACAACAAAATATCAAAAGTCTTTGGCTGACAAGGCTATTTCTAAAATAACTTCCAATTTAAGATCATGAGAATTGCATAAATTTTAACCAAAATCCAGATCTTTGCTATACATCTGATAGGGATGAAAAAATATTTAATTACCACATGACTCCCAAATACACTGGTTAACATACATTTTATGTCAGATATACTCATAATTTACCAGTGTCCTAACAGACCAGAAATTAGCCAAACTCAGTGTTACATGGTATATATGCTGTATATTTTTAGTGTAAAGTATGTCTTTGCATATCGTTGTGTTTGTTTTGTTTGTTAGCTTTAAACTTCCATCTGACTGAAATAGGAGGCAGGTTCTTGTGTGCAAGATGGCATTCATTTTTAGGATGGTCATAGGTTGAAATAGGAGTTAGTCATCATTCGTAGCATAAAGGATAATTGTCAATCATATATGTTTGTCCAATTTGTATCAGCTGTTTCATTGGTTTGTTTGCTTTAATTTTAAGATTAGTTCACGTGCTTATCACCTGCAGGCTACTATCAGTAACTATTAAAGAGATTTGGAAGATGAAATCTTAAAAGAAAGACTTCCAGGAATCTGAACAAATGGGAACTTAAGCATATCTAATAAAGACTCACTAGTTTTTAAAGATACAGTAGGCCAAACCATATTAATTTGGGGCTATACAAGAAATAGACCTATCAAGGTAGGATCAAATGTATTAATGTATAAAGGTTTTAAAATGCAATGAGATTCTAAAATGATCCTTGAGGAGAAAAATAATGGAGATTAGCAAACTAGACTGCAGATATTTGGCAAGTAGGTGACTATTCTGGGCTCTCCTGCCACATTCTCTTCAACTTTTAAGCTTCACTTAGCCACAACTTACTTGTGTGTGAAAGTAACATCACAACATAAACTAATGAATTAAAAAATTGAGACAGACGTGCTTAAGTGTTTCTGGAAAAAAAAAAATCCATCTTCATAGCTCTGGGTTTCTATTTTGTCTAATTTAAGAGTACAAAGCAAGAAAAAACTAGAAGTTAAATTCAAAACATTACAATTAGGAAACAGCAACAATTTTGTTTTCTTTTCCAGCCTTTACCTTCTGGCTCATTTTTGATGAGCTCTTCCATTTTCCTCTGCTTCAAGGTGTCAACAACATCAGCTAAGCTGCCTTTGCGCCGCTCAGGAGTTCCCAGGGCTGTACTAGACAAGGACTCGCCACTCTGTCGCCCACCTTCTTCTGCCTTCTGAGGTGAGGTAGATGAGTTGTGTGGGGCAAATGAAGACATAATTTTATTGCCATCAACTTCCTGAAAGAGAAAGCAAAGTTTAAAGAAATATTTTTGTTTAAAATTCAGTAACTTTTAAAAAAAGATTGGTTATGTGTTTTACTCGGCTGAAACATGCAAGAAAAATGCGAAATGTCACTCTGCAAGAGCAAAAGGAACAAAGAAATTTCAAGAAAGAATAGCAGCTTTACTGGCTAGCGCTAGAGAAGTCAATGATCATAGGCGAAACTGAAAGATGGAGATTCTATCCTTGGAACTGAGTGCAAATGGCAATGTAATGTTATACGAAGTCTATATTGATTACTTTTGTCTATTTTTCTGCTTTTGTTTTAATTTTATGTCAGGTACACTGAGACAGATTTTTCTGAACATTAAATACAGTGGTCTGCTGTGTTAAACTTCCTCATGACTTTGTAATATTTAAACAAGTAACATTATATATACTTCATTTTCATTTTCAGTAGCTGCTTCTTGATGGTATTTCTAATTAAAGTTTTAGTTCTCCACCCCTCCTCATGCTTTAAAGAAAGCATCAGCCACACAGTTTATTTTGACATCAGACAAGAATATTGTAAGTTCGTTTTTGCTTATGCTGAAGACATTTCCAATCTCATCTGTCCTTAGTATTGTTTCCATCAATACTTTGTTACTTTGCACTTTAAGCCTCATTTGGCCTATAAAAAAGTGTTTTTGGTAGTTTTTGCTTCTTCATAATCATGTGTGCATATGAATAGAAAAAAATGTATTCTATAATTCTAAAATGTAAATCTTTTTGTATTCCATTGTCATCATTTTCCCCACAATTTATAGCACAGCGTTGGCAATCTGTAAAACATTTGGGGGATATTTTTTCTAAAAGACACTAAATTGATTTTTCAGACTTTTTCAGGAGTGACATTCAAATTAATTTTCCTACATAAAGATTTTCCTTATATAGTCTCTTACTTCTATAATGCTTTACTTCCCACAAAACAGAGGTTTTCTTAAAAATAAATCTATATCCTAAGATCTTTGAGTCTCACTCTAAGTATATTACTCAATTCTACAGCATTGAAAGTTTCCACTAAAATATATTTGAGTGTGTGTCTAGTTAATATTCAGGATAATAGACTATAACTGTTTACACATTTCTTCTCTACTTATTTAAGACATGTTCTCTACCTATTCAAGATAATAGGATCTATTGACTCTAGAAAAGTGATAAGTCACACTGGTTGATTGCTAATGTTTTTAAGCTAATGTTTAAGCTAATGTTTTAAACTAATGTTTTGGTGGGTATTTTTACTAGCTTAAAAATATACTAAAATACTTGATTTAAAAACTGACATTCTAATTTTTAAAAATAGATTAAAATAGAGACATCAAAACAAACATAATTTGTTAATAAGATCTTTTGTTACCAATATTAGTGAGTACAGGGAAAATAGCTATGTTACAAACATCAGTTTGTTGGATGGGTCTGAGGCATTTGGGGAAAGCAAAAATAAAAAATGTTCACTGACAGAATTTTCCAAATTACAGTTCTAAATCTCAAATGCTTTCAATTTCTTACAAACATTACAGAATATCCCTCTGACTAGCATTATACCTTGACTGAATATTTTATAGACAATTAGCTTATAACATACTGGGATTTAGAAATCTATAAGCATAATGTAATAATTACAAGACCCTGCAAGTGAAGTTAAGGTACACTTCTGGAATTATTTATTTAAAACCCACACATAAAAATAAGCAAACATGCAAACACAGATACACACACATCCCCTAAAGAGAACAATCACAAATTCACTCAGTAAATTAATAGAAATATTTTTATGAATGGCCCAAATACATAATAGCTTAGTTTCATGTGCAAACCAGAATATAGCAAAATCTCTATGTCCATTTCCACAGAAGAACTTTCTGTTACATTTTTCCAGGGCCACAAGCAGAAACATATCAACATTAGCTTCGCTTTAAACATTTCTATTTGTCCTGTGTTTTCACATTATGTGACGACAAACTTTCGAAACAAGAATTTGGCAGCTGACCTTTATTTGCCATGAATAAAGATTACACACATCTTTCTACAGCATATCATCACTAAGGCTATCGCACCCAAATTTGTATGCAATCATGTCTATTAAATTATCAAAAAATATTTACAAGTAAAGTGTCCCATTTTGCACGTCTCTCACTTTTTACACTTTCAAACAGGAAGGAAATATTTTGAGAAGTTTAAGATATTTCACAAGTATTCTAAACTCAGTCGCTGAAGCAGTATAAGATACATTAATTAATTAAGCATTATTGCTATTTCACACAGGAATATTTATCATACCACTATTTCACCTGCCTGATTACATTCCAGCCTCTGGCACTGTCATCCCTTTAACAGATTTATAAAGTTAACAGCTGTTTCAGTGTAGGACTCCATTGTTCATTTGCATGGTGAATAGCTCGTTAGAGAGTGCCGGCACAGTCTTCAGTCAAGGAAGTCCTCTCTTTCAGTTTCTTCCCTGGGATTGCATTTGCCATAACTGAAGTAATGACTGCATGTTTCTCTTCACTTTGGTGGCAGGTAAAATCCAGAGGGTCAACCACCTAACGCCTAAATGGTCCAGACCAGTAAGATATATTTAATCAAGTCTTTGAACTCTAAAGACAAGCTTCAGGTTTTTTCCAGAGAAGCTCCAAGAGCTGGGATGTATGACTTCTAAAGTCTATTGATAAAAGAGGATTCTAAACTTTCAGAATGAAGTTGATAATCTTCCTTTGTATTCTTGAACAAGCTTTACTTAATCTTACTCCCTTTGTCACCTTTGCAACAGAAAAAAAAGAATCTGCCTAAGGTACCTATCTTCAGAAATATCCTTTATAAAATGCCTTATTCTTAATTCATTCTAAAGATAGCATATTGCCATGTACACTTTAAGAGAAATATTAATATTATTTCAACCTTAATATTTAAATTTTAATTGATATAATGTGGTCATTAAGAATTCTTTTTTTTTTTTTTAAGAGACAGGATCTCACTTTGTCGAGTGCAGTGGTGCAATCATAGCTCACTGCAGCCTCAAATTCCTGGGCTCAAGCGATCCTCATGCCTCAGCCTCCCAAGTAGCTGGGACTATAGATGTGTAGTACCATACCCAGCAAATTTTTTAAATTTTTTTTTGTAGCGATAGGGTCTTTCTACATTGCTTATGCTGGTCTCAAATTCCTAGCTTCAAGCGATCCTCCTGCCTCAGCCTGGCCTCTCAAAGTGCTAGGATTACAGGTGTGAGCCACCATACCCAACCAAAGAAGAATTAGTTTATTTAAAAAAGAAGAGATCACATGAAATGACCAGGTATACATGTTTCTTTTATTATTCAAGTGACATTTCCTTCTTTAATTCAGGTCTCAAGAAACATATTATCATGCTTACTCTTAGTCCTACAAACTGAATTAAATTACTACAGGGTAGTAAAACTATTACATTTACTTACATATATTAACTCAATTAATCCTCATGGCAAGTTGATTATGATTTCCATTTTACAGTGGAAGAAACTGAGGCAAATAAACTGAAGTAATGCCTGGGGTCACAAGACTAACAAAATGTTGAATAGAAAATCAACCCCAATCCATTGGGCTCCAGAAGCCTTGTTCTTAACCACAATGCTATTATGCCTCTTTCTTTAAAAATAAAAAATCTATGTTTATGTCTATGTCTATGAATATTATGGGTGAACAAGACATGTTGTGTTCTTAGTAATTATGTATGAAAATGAGGTTTCCACCTCAATATGTTCACAGTACTAAAGAAATGATATAGATGCATTTAAATTAAGTAAATCAACTACATTCCAGATTTATAAATGTCCAACCAAATATCCACTGTTTATGTCATATGTAAAAAAATGAACTTTAATGTTTAAAGAATTATTTAAACCAAAGAGGTAGATTTTATTTCTAAGGGGCTAATCAGAGTAACCGTACTCAGTAGTTTTGTTTGTTTTTTTAACTATCTTTATAAAATTCCTGGACATCTCTAGTGACCACTCTAACAATAAAATAAAATTTTGAACTTAGAAAAAAGCTAGTACAGAAGATTTTGATTATCATTAATTAGTCTCATTAATTCAAGTTTATTAATTTTGGTATTGCATAGAGGTAGCATAAAATGAACTACAGATACACAGAAAAAGTGCTTTCCTGCTCAACAAGTTTTGACATGGTCATCTACTTCTAGCAATGGGCTGTTCTTATGAATATCACCAAGACAAGGTAAAACAAGACTTTGAAAAATATCTTCAAAGCTATATTATTCGGTTATTGCTTAAATTCTATAAAAAGAGGAGAAAAATATATCTTTCACAAATACGGAAATGGAATTTCACTACTGGTAAATTTTTTTTCTGTGAAATTAGGAGGTGCCAAGTTTAATTTAGTAATAGAAAAAATATGATTACTGTATAAAAAACTTTTTCAGTTGTTTTTGACGTTTTCTTGATTAAAACATTTTTTCATAAAATTTCTACATGACACCACCCTAAATCACACTTACTCCTTTTGGATTACAGATCCCTTGATGATAGCTATAAACGCTTTCCTAAACACATGTGCACATACATAGCACACTCATGCAATTGTACACACAATTTCATTAAGTTTTAGAAAGTTAATTTTCTATTCTTATAGTTCCAGCTATTAACCTACTCCATAAAATGCCCTAGGAACTCTTATGAACTATGGATTACAGGTTAAGAAGCCCTGACCTGAATGTATCTCTTCCCAGACAATTCCTATTAATATAAACTAATCAATATACACAATCAGATGATTTTAAGCAAGTTATTTGCAAAAATGCCTTCAACTATACCTTTCATTGTTATATTCTATTAAGATTAATTAAAGGTATATATGTCAATAAAAATTATACTACTCCTAAGCATTTGGAAAGACAGTTATTCTTTAAAAAGTAATAAACAGGCCGGACATGGTGGCCTAGCACTCTGGAAGGCCAGGTGAGAGGATCGCTTGAGGTCAGGAGTTTGGGACCAGCCTGAGCAAGAAGAGTTAGACCCCATCTCTACTAAAAATAGAAAAATTAACCAGGCATGGTGGCGCCCATCTGTAGTCTCAGCTACTTGGGAGGCTGAGGCAGAAGGATAGTTTGAGCCCAGGAGTGAGGTTGCAGTAAGATACGATAATGCCACTGTACTCTAGCCTGAGTGACAAGAGTGACAATCTGTCTCAAAAAAAAAAAAAGTAATAAACACATGGAAGAAGAAGAGCACGTTGTTATGGCCACCATTGTTTTCTTATTTAGCAATCACCTTGTGATAATACACACAGAAATTTGAAATGCAAGACAGAACTAATTGTCAACTTTTGCAAATGAGTGTTAGAATTTCAATGGGAGGTCATACCAACTCAATTTTCGTATATCAATTTTCCTGAAAACAGGATATAAATGTAAGAAAGACACAGTGGCAAAAACAACATTTTAAAAAACTCAGCAGAGAACAGTAAGATTATTTTCTTTGGTTAACGTGATCAAATTCAGTATTCTGGGAACAAGATATGGCCAGTTACCAATACCTACAAAACAAAAGTCAGCACTTGCAGACTGACCTCTGAAGAGTGTTATACTTGTTTTTACAAATGATTTTAAAGCCATCCAATTTAAAGTTTTTCCTTAACTTTTGTCTGAAAAAGAGTTACCTAATGTGTACTTAGATCCAGTAGTTAAAAAAATGGGAAATTACAAAGGTTCTTTAGTTTGGTCTCCTCATAATGAAATTCCCTGAAAATTAGTATTCTGAATCTTTAAGAACATTTAATCATCCCAACATAAATGGGTAGAAATTCTAAAATACTTAAATAGGTATTTTAAATATTTTTGTTCTATAATCTATGAAAAGCTCGATATTTCATGTCCTGCTGAGTTCCAATTTTTAAAGAATATCGAAGAAACCTTACAGATTAATTTGCCTCTTTAATGCAGAAATAACCCATTCTTGGGGCAGATCTAATTTTCTAAATAGTGACAGGACTCATCAAGTTTAAGTAAAAAATTATCATTTTATAAAAATGACTCCATTATATTTCAAGTATAAGATCCAGTCCACATTTCAAAAATTTCCTATGTATTTTTGGACAGTGCAAATAGAAGTGAAAGCTGTTTGATGTTTTTTCAATGCCTCAAAATACAGACTCTTTTAAAGATTGCTATTCAAGAGGATATAAATTCGGCAGGAGTCTAACTTGGTTTGCATATCTTTGCCAAGCATTAAGATGAAATGTTAACTTAGGCTTATATTTAATTACTGATCAGAAAACTAAATAAATATTCAAAGGTAGGTTCTCTAGAAATTGCATTCAAATTATCCTAAACAACAATAAAGAGCAATAGAGAGCTTAGGGACAGGTGATTTGTATTAACATGATTCTCAAACAGTGGTCCTTAAACCACTGTTATTGGCATCACCAGGGAACATTTAATACATTCTTATTCTTCTCAGGCTTTACCCCAGACTTCTTGAATCAGAAATTCAGGAGGTGAAAAAAAAAGCCATTCAGGAGGTGGAGTCCAAAAATACGGTGGTGTGACAAGCCTTCCAGGTCAGATGAAGTATGATAACCTCACACTAAAGTTTGACATACATTGTTATAGTAAAAACTGTTATAGTGAAAGAAAGAAAAATAGGGAGAGAAGGAAAGAAGGAGATGATTAAAAGCTGCAGTGGGGAAGAAAGACATCATTAAAGTGATGAGACTTAAAGGATTTGAGAGCAGAGAAAAAAGGTAATATATTCCAGGGAAGAGAGCTGGGGGCTGGAGGAGAGTCAGCAAACATGCATGGGTTAAAAAAAATAAAATAAAATAAAATAAAACCCTACACATCTTGGAAGAAAATGACACTGACTGATTTTTTTACTAGCCATTTTGACATTTGTTGAAACAGGCTTATGTTGCTGATTCTTACTAAACGTACCGATTAAAGAATCTAAAATTTATGTCAAAATTGCAATGTGGAAATAGATTGTTTTTACAAATGTACCAAAAATTTAATTTGAATTTATTAATAGTTTGATCTCATTTGTAATATGAAAACAAACGATATTATGTTTGCTTTCTTTTTTAAATCACTATCATATTTATCATCTAATTTAATTCCAGTGAACAAAACTGAAAGTTCAGGGCAAATTTTCTGATTATCAATAAGAGATGGTACACATAGAAAAAATAGTTTAGAAAATATCTTCATTTGCACGGAGATGCTACACGGGCAGAAGGGTCTAATGGTTGCTTTTTTCAAATACGTCAGAATCACATTTGCTAAGAATCTCAGAAACACTGCATTCAAGAATAAAAATGTATGTTTTCATGTACTCTCAAAACCACTTAATAAGCAAAAGTGGCATTTAGAGAATTGCTAATACATTAACTAATAGAACCTGTAAAAACAAAGAACATTTTGTGCTGTGACAACCTCATTATCTTCCTGCTGTTGATTTGTGTGCTGTCTTACTTATGTTTAAACATCTAGCAAATACACTTTAAGACATTTGATGATCTCGTCCCTGAGGGCCCAAAGGTCAACCATAAGATGTTTCTAAACAAAAATTACACTACACATCAAAACATTCCCAATTAGCATTTGTCATTTACAATAAATTTACCATTTATTATAACTAGCCATTGGTTATATTTAATAATTCTACCAATTTCCTATGAAGTCTCTAGACCATTCTTTTTGTAATTGTTAGTGAACTTAAGTAAATACCTACTCTATGAAAGAAGAAATGAGACATGAGGAATTCCTCAAATTTTGATCTGGGTGCCAAAATTTTTAAGTTTGTTGCTTGGTTATAAGGAAATTGGGGGAATGGCTGCTTTTTGTCTCACATAGCAACAAATGGAAATTTCCCACAGAGTAGACACTCAGTAAAATTAACAAGTCAAACGTTTGCTAGCACTGCTTATAACTGGAAACTGACTACATGTTCAGTAATAAATAAAATAGACTGTGGTCCCCCATGCAGTATAATCAAATGCCAGCAAAACAGTATAAAAAGTAGTGGTTCAGCAAATTGGAGTCAGGGGTCAGGATGTTTGGATTCAAACACGGCTC
The DNA here is from genome assembly GCA_963574885.1 of Lepilemur ruficaudatus. Lineage (NCBI taxonomy): Eukaryota > Metazoa > Chordata > Mammalia > Primates > Lepilemuridae > Lepilemur > Lepilemur ruficaudatus. Next base: position 64,223 of record CAUYRT010068302.1, on the reverse strand, counting down.
TGTTATTTATTAGCTGTATAAGCTTGGGCAAGTTATCTAAACTCACTAAGCCTCAGTTTCCTCATTCAGAAAATGGGATAATAAATAACTAATGCAGATACATATATATATATATTGCTGATCTCCAGAATTTAATGGTAATGAAAATAATTAAACATTAAAAAAGAAATATTATTACATTCACTCAATGTTCTCTTTCATTCATGCAATAAAAATATTTTGAATGCTAACTTGTGAGGCAGCATAATGATGGGTTAAGCAGAGAGAATCTAAAGCCAAACAACTTTGGTCCAAATCCTGGTTTCACCATTCACTAGTTGCATTACCTTGGGCATGTTATTTAATCTTTCTATGCCTCAGTTTTCTCATCTGTAAAATGGGGATAATACTACCATCTACCTCATTGGGTTGTTAGAGACTTTTAAGATATAATGGATTATATGACTTAGGGAATTACATAAATTAGTATATATGTGTTACAAGTTATAAAATTCATAAAATGGTAACTGGGATATGGAAAGAGCTATATGAGTATATGTTAAAATAAATGTGTTCCAGGCATCATATTAGTATATAAAGATGGAAGAAAACACAGAATATACAAAAATTAATAAATAAAAAACATGCCCTTTACAAGGAAAGCAAAGAAAGTATTGGAGACAATTCCTTTCTCCCACCCACCCCATTAAAAAAATAAAATGCATATACACGTGGTTTCAGAGTTCTTTCTGCAAAAATCAAACTGCATCCCAAGGATACAATTTTTTAAAAAATAATTTTAAAAACTTTTAATGTGGCCCACTTTAAAAGATAACCTAGTACACACATTTAAGAAAAAGAAGCCATGTGGCATTAGTGTGCTTTTATCACTGTTGCATACTCAACTGTCAAATTTCACAGTTTCATGGTTGTCTACAAAGTGGTAACTCAGGGAAATGATCAAAGAAAGAATGTTCGATTACTACTCATGAAATAAAACTTTTAAAAGTCAAAGTTGGAAAAAAAATTAAGAGAATAATTTTTTCTTTCTTTTTTTTTGAGACAGATTCTGGCTCTGTCACCCAGTCTAGAGTGCCGTGGCATCATGATAGCTCACTGCAACCTCAAACTCCTGGGCTCAAGCAATCCTCCTGTCTCAGCCTCCCAAGTAGCTGGGACTACAGGCGCGTGCCACCACGCCGGCTAATTTTTTCTGTTTTCAGTAGAGATGGAGTCTTTCACTCTTGGTTAGGCAGGTCTTGAACTCCTGATCTCAAGTAATCCTCCCGCCTGGGCCTTCCAGAGCCCTAGGATTACAGGCATGAGCCACTGCGCCTGGCCTATTTTTTAAAAAAATACATGACACCAGTTACTTATTATGCCATATTTGTATTTCTCTTTCACTTTTGTCTTTCTTCTTGTGAGATGGGCAAATCAAGATTTTTCCTTTTTTGTGAGGACATTAGCACCACTAGGTTCTCTGGCAAATAAATCTTAGATTTCTTTACACTATACATATAAAACAACAACAACAGTAGTAACAGGAAGGACAGACTAAGTGTGAATTTTCATTTTTGCTAGCGTCTCTATGCTCCAGAACCACCTTGAATGGAGTCCCATAAGAGCAGTATGCATCCTCACTACATCAGGTTAATTTCATAGCCCAAAGTCAGTGTATTCTGTTAAGCCATCAGACTAATCCCATCTTCCTATTTTAAAAAATTCTAAAGGCTTATTTTTCTATACTAATTAAGACTTTCAGTAGAGCACTATATCTAGGGCAAAAGTAGCACTTTTTTTTTTGAAAGGAACTTTTCACATAAACTGACATTAGGCATTGATTTGAGATATAAGAAGCCCAAGTTTCCATTCTCATTCTAAAAGTAGTAATAAGGTATTTAGCAGTCCATATACTCTAACAAAGTTTCCCAACTAGCTAAATTATTTATTACTACTATAAAGCAGAATTCCTGAGCCCACTTTATCAAGCATGTATGGACTATTCTATAGCACACAAAATCACTAAGACTGCAAATATTATCTTCAAGCAGTTTATATGATCAATACCATTTACAGATTTTGTTATTTTAGTTTCATAGTTTTAAAGAATTTAAAAAGAACCTTTAAATTATCAGGCATTTTCCTGACCAAATACACAAAATTTGTTTAAATTCACTAATATTTCAGTAAAAATATAGCTACCACTCTGAATTCTTAAAGGTAGTGTTCTAAATGTTTTGTGAACTTTATCCTTGCAATTCTCAGAGAAATTCCATGAAGAATGTTATTCCTACTTAATATATGAGGAAATTAAGGTTCTAATATTAATTTACCCAGGGTAATATTTGGAAATGGCAAACTGGAGAATTAAACTCAAGATACAATTTTTAAACCCATGCTGGTCATCATTAAGCTACACTGCCTTCCTCAACTGGTTCAGGTGCTCAAGCGATGTTAAAGGGATAAGAAAATAACACTTGTTTTCTCTCTCCTCAAAGAGTTTAAATTTGAGAGGCACTGAAATGCACATGAAACAATTAGTAATCATAACAACCATAATAAGTACTAATTTGTAGAGCAGCAAATTATACATGTAAAAGAAGTTTAGAGAAGAGAGAATATTGGAAATCAAAGAAAGATGGAAACTTCCTTATTATAGCACTAAACACACTGCTTTGGGATTGTTTATTTAATTTTCTTTCTACATCTTAAAGACAGGGAATACATCCGATTATTCATCATGTATCCTAGACTCAGTTATTAGTGTTCGATAAATACATATTGAATTAATTATTAATTTATTAAAACTTTATGTATACTCTTTTGGACTAAGGCTAGAAGAAATAAGTAGAGTGGAAAAGACACAGAACATTCCCAGAGGCATCACCCAGGAAATTTTATAGTGTATGCACACACACACTACAGGGAAGGAAGTGGCTTAACTCAAAGAAATGGAGAATAATAAGTAAGAAGACTGACTAACATAGGAAGGTCATTTCATGAAGGGTCATGAAAGTTAAGTAGAGGAGTTTACATTTGACCTGAGAGGCAATGGAGACCTATTGTTGATTCTATAGTGAGTGATTCTATTAAAGTAGCTTGTTAGGAAGATTAGCCTAGCAGTGGTATGTAGAATTAATTGGGTAGAGGAGAAAGTAAGGATCTCTACTGAATAGAAAACTGTTACCATGACACATATGACAATAAAAAGCCTTCCTCTAGACTGTAGCACTGGGAGTTGAAAAGAACCATCAAATCTATCTGTCATCTGTGATTATCAACTGTTTGGGAAAATAGACTACACTCAGCAAGGAGCTTTTTCAAACTGCATATATTCAAATTATTTTTGATCACATTCCAGAGTACACTGCCCTTCCCTCCTTATCCACTGCATCCACAGCCCAGTAATAGTTACTTCTATAGGCACAGTGATGGAAATGGGTACGCCATATGGAAAAAGGCTAATTGCCACTTTTAGATGGTTGGATGTTCTATGCACAATGTATGATATTGGATGATAGTGCACTCAGGGAGATTTTTATTGTTTGTTATTTCATGTGCCTACGTGCCTGTGAGTGTGGGGGGTACACATACATGTACTTTGGTACTTTGTATATGTTCTTTTGTTTTTTACAATTTATGTTACTTTCCTATGAGAAGGGCAAAAAAAAAAAATTAAATCCTAGGGACAATTTGAAGGAAGTAATGACAGGATTAGATAACTTGAAAATAAGAAGAAAGGAGTTAATAATAAACACAGTTTTTTTCTTGAGAAGTTGAAATTATGATTATGGTATTGACAGAACAAAAATGGTTTGAAAGAGGATGATTTTTAAAGTAGAGTCAGTATATCTAGGAAGTTTTAATACCTCCATTTAACTAAATTAGTTTGTAACCTGAGCTTTAGCCCTGATTTCTGACTCCAGCACTGTAAGTAATAGGCACCAATAATCTCCCTCAGGAGATACAAATGATGAGTTTATTATGTGAGATTTTAAAATTTCTATGTGAAACCTCAGAATGTAGATATGCCTGGAAGTACAAGATACAAGTGAAGAAATAAAGGCTGTAAAATGATGATTTATGAAGCATTTCTTTCCAGTGAATGATTAAATCCACTGTAGGTCGTAAGTGCTCAGAGAGTGTCCACAGGGAGAAGAGCAAATGGCTAAGCCCTCTTCACGAAAGTCTAAAAATGGCAGCTATGAGTGGGTAACACCTCCTTCAATGACTTGGGTTTACCATGTAAATTTTTGAAAGCTTATCTTTATAATTAGATTTTGAAGGGTGAAGGATGTTTTGTAAAAAAAAAAAAAAAAGATGCCACCATAGAAATAATAATGAGAATATATAGAACATACAAAACAGAGAGAGAAATGGGAAAATGAGAAGGCTCTAAAACAAAAATGTCAGCATAAAGGATTTAATTATTCTAGGAAGTAAAACTAAAGTATGACAAAAAGACAACACTGTAAAAATAAAGTGGAAAATTAGAAATCGAAACAACGTTCCCTTACAATGCATGGGTTCTCATAATTCTGAGTTCTTGGTGCTGTTTCATTGAGCCTCTAAAATTTTCCCCATTAGTAAATTACTTTGTCAAGAGAACCTGGGGAAGATATACATATAAAAATGAAATCGTATTTAGGTTATACTAAATCCTATGAAGTACAGAGAGGAGATTAATAATTTTGGATTTTGGATAAATTTGTTCTCTTCTCAATTTCCTGTCTTCTGACTATCCCGGGATATTTTTTTGACATCCCAAAGCGATACTGTGTTGGTGCTCAATAACCCACAAAAATGCCAATCCAAAATAAAAGCATGGACTCTTTATATTTCCAAGACCAAGAGAATATAGGCTATTTGTGTTACAAGGCTAAATTGTTTGACTAATATAGCTCAATTTAAATAGTACTTTTAAGCCTGAAATTTATTAAGACTGAGTCTCAGGATGGGCACCAACCAGGTATTGCTATGCTTACTTGCTCTGAGATGATTCACACATTGAAAAGTCCACTGCTTTCTACTCATTATACTTACCAACGTTAAACAGGGGAAAATAATTAAAAAGTTCCTATTGAGCACCTAGAGACCTTGAACATAGACAGGGGTGAGCACAAAGAATATTTGGTTACAAGAGTCATACTTCATCTCTTTAATTAATTTTTTTTTTACAGTGCACTTTTGGTTTTTCCATTATTTTCCTTTTATTTCCTTGGTTCTAACAGAAGTATACACATACATGTATATATTTCATTAGGAGGAAATAAAAGGGTTGTCTCTAGTTAAGATGTTTCATTCACAGAGACTACACATTTAAAAAATAAATTGCCTGAATAAATTAAATTATCTAGAGAAGCAAAGGAAATCACATGCAAATGACATAATATGCAGAGGCCATTCCGACAGCTTCATGTTTATTTTTATTGTTTCAGTCAGTGGAAGGGAAAAGCTGTCAAAAATGTAACTTCTCTTCGTTTTAAAGGCCCAATGTCTCTGGTACTGAAAATTGCATGAGCAATAATATTGAGAGAAGAAATTTGTCTACTACTGAAAATAAGAGGAGGTTCAGATACTCTCCAGCTTAATGCCAGCATACAAATGGACCACCGTATATTTCCGTTGTATTTTGCCTACAAAAGCAAAGAATACGACTTAATTTGCAAATAGTTCAATATCAATCCATCCAATGAAGACTGGCCTAAAAAAAGTGTATTTTAAAAACAACCAATAAATTTACATATGTTAAATTAGCCTGTAACATGACTATTAGTTCTGCCTTCTGACATGAGCACTGTAAATAGCAAGGGCCATATATGACTTTATCCAAAGAGACTCTTCAGCCTTGTACATTCCAATGAGCAGTAATCAAATATTTTTTTATTTTTTCTTTAAATATAACAAAAATAAATACAGATTTAGGCTGACTTTGTAATAGGTTCTTGCTGAAAATCTCTTGGCTTTTTACATTGAATTTACGTGCTACCTGAGTTCTCTTGAAGCATGAATGTACCAAGTAAATGTGGCATATGTTTGTATTTTCTTGCCAATTCCAAATTCATTCATTCAAATCACTCACTGTAGGCCAAATTCTTATCCAATTCCACAGAGCCACTGACTTTCCTAGAAGTGAATAACAGCTTTGTGCATGGAAACAGGGAAGTCAATAGCAGGTCTGTGCATGGAAGAACTATGTAACTAGTGGAAAGGATAAGAATTTGACCACAGGATTTCATGAATGTGGTAAAATCAAGTTTGAGATGACCTAAATGATGAAACTTTCAACACTTTCACTTGGGTGTCAATTCCAAACCCTGACAATTTGTATAACTAAAGTTTTCACTCTCCTTTCAGTATATATTTTTATTTTTGCTTCTTCTAAGATAGTATTATATACCACTTCGATAGCAATATGGGTGCTGCTATCTCTTTCCTTTAAAATATTTGGACTATAATGTTCTTTATCATAATTAATCTCAGATTTTATTGAGAACCTGAGAGTATATTCTTAGAAAAATAATAAAAACAGTATTTATTAAACTCATTAACATAACAATCATGATAAGAGTTTTCTTTATTATTTCAGAATATTACGGGGTACAACTATTTTAGTTACATAAATTGCTTTTGTACCATTTGACTCAAAGTTATAAGTGTGCCCACCCCCCATATAGTGTGCATTGTACAGCTTAGGTGTGAATTTATCCAACCCCTCCTCTCCTTCCCCCCGACCTGCTTGATTTCCAATGAATGTTATTTCCACGCTTGCACGTAAGTATTGATTGATTAGTTTCAATTTAATGATGAGTACATGTCGTGTTTGTTTTTCCATTCTTGGGGTATTTCACTTAGCAGAATGGTCTCCAGCTCCATCCAGGTTAACACAAGAGGTATTAGTTGACCATTTTTTTATAGCTGAGTAGTACTCCATGGTATACATATACCACATTTTATTAATCCACTCATGTATTGATGGGCACTTGGGTTGATTCTTTGATTCCCTCCTAGACTTGTAGGTAGGAAATATTATTACTGCTTTTACACAGACAGAAACTGAGAGTAAGCCATGGGCTTCAAATTAAACAGTGAGTAATCTGAATCCACATGTCTCTGATTCCTTCTAATGTGCTTTTAACCATTGTGTCATACAGCTTCTCAGTGGACTGAAACACCTAATTATTCTAGTTCTACTAACTTTAATCTAATTTTCTAGCCAAAGTGTGTTTTATCCTCATATATGTCATCTCTCAATACCATATAATGTTTCTATTACTCCAGTTTGGTTTACTAATATACTTTCATAACATATTCAATTTTCTATATTGTTTTTTATTGGCTACCTAGTACATTTCAATTTTCTATTTCCAAGTGGAAATTAAGCAATTTTGTCAAAACTCATAAACTACACTTTAAATATCCCCCTCCCCCTCGGAAAAAAAACATGCTTACAAAATTTGTTAAATACATGTCTATTTTCTAAAAAGCATTATCATGGGTCCTGTAAGGAATAAAAATACAGGCGTACCTCATTTTATTGTGCTTTGCATTACTGCACTCAACGGATACTGTACTTTTTTACAAATTGAAGGTTTGTGGCAACCTTGTATTAAACAAGTTTGTTGGTGCCATTTTTCCAACACCATGTGTTCACTTCATGTATCTGTGTCACATTTTGGTAATTCTTGCAATATTTCAAAAATCTTCATTATTATTATCATCTCTGTTACGATGATCTGTGATTGGTGATCTTTGATGTTACTGTAATTATTTTTGGGCATAATGACCGACACCCATGTAAGATGGTGAACTTAAATAAATATTGTATGTGCTGTGACTGCTCCACTAACAGGCCTTTCTCTTGTCTCTCTGCCTCTCCTCAGCCCTCTCCAGTCCCTGATACACAATAATATTGAAATTAGACCAATTAATAATCCTACAATGGCCTCTAAGTGTTCAAGTAAAAGGAGAGTGGAATGTCTCTCATTTTAAACCAAAAGCTAGAAATTATTAAGCGTATTGAGGAAGTCACGTCAAAAGCCAAGGTAGGCCAAACAGCAAAGTTGTCAATGGAAATGAAAAAGCTCTTGAAGGAAATGAAAAATGCTACTCCAGAGAACACATGAATGAAGAGAAAGTGAAACAGCCTTACTGCTGATACAGAGAAAGATCGAGTAGTCTGAACAGATCAAACCAGTCACAACATTCCCTTAAGCCAAAGCCTAGTCCAGAGCAAGGCCCTAACTTTCTTCAATTCAATGAAGGCTGAGAGAGATAAAAAAGCTGAAGAAAAGTCTGAAGCTAGAAGACGACGGTTCTTGAGGTTTAAGGAAAGTAATCATCTCCAGGACATAAAAGTGCAAGATCACGTAGCAAGTGCTGGAGTAAAAGCTTTACCAAGTTATCCAGAAGATCTAGCCAAGATAACTGATATATAGATGGCTACACTAAACAACAGATTTTCAATGTAGACAAAATAGCCTTTTATTGGAAAAGGATGCCATCTAGGACTTTCATAGCTGGAGAGGAAAAGTCAATGCCTGGCTTCATTGCTTCAAAGGACAGGCTGACTCTCTTGTTAGGGCCTAATGAAGCTGGTGACTTCAAGCTGAAGTCAATGCTGTTCTGATAATCCTAAGGGCCTTAAGAATTTTTGCTAAATCTACCCTGCCTGTGTTCCATAAATCGAATAACAAAGCCTGGCTGATAGCACATCTGTTTACTGAATAATTTAATCCCACTGTTGAGACCTCTTGCTCAGAAAAAGATTTTTTTCGAAAGCTTCTACAACTGTTGTGGTGGGACTGCAAATTAGTGCAACCTCTATGGAAAACAGTATGGATATTCCTCAAAGAAATAAATGTAGACTTCCCATTCAATCCAGCAATCCCACTACTGGGTATCTAACCAAAGGAAAAAAAGTCATTTCATCAAAAATACACCTGCACTCAAATGTGTATAACAGCACAATTCACAATTACAAAGATGTGAAATAAACCTGAGTGCCCATCAATTCATGAGTGGATAAAGAAAATGCAGTGTGAGTACACACACACACACACACACACAGAGTATTACTCAGCCATAAAAAAGAAAGAAATAACGTCTTTTGTAAAAACTTGGATGGAACTGGAGACCATTATCCTAAGTGAAGTATCTCAGGAATAGAAAAACAAACACCACCTGTACTCACTAATAAACGGAAGCTAGATGATGGGCACACATGGGCACAAAGAGATGTGAAGGACATTGGAAACCAAGGGCTGAGGGTGAAAGAGGGGTGAAGGATAAAAACTTACCTCTTGAGTATAATGAATACCATTCTGGTGACAGGCACATTAAGAACCTTGATGTAAGCATCGTACAAGGTATTCATGTAACAAAAACATTTGTACTCCCTTACTATTTTGAAATAAAAAAATTACTGCTCATTGATAAAGCACCTAGTCACCTAAGAGCTCCGAAGATGTACAAAGATATTGATGCTGTTTTTATGCCTGTCAATACAACATCCATTCTGCAACCCACAGATCAAAGAGTAATTTTGATTTTCAAATCTTATTAAAAAAATACATTTCATAAGGCTATAGCTGCCATAGATAGTGATTCCTATGATGGATCTAGGAAAAGAAAATTAAAAACTTTCTGGAAAGGATCCTCCATTCTAGATGTCATTAAGAATATTCACAATTCATGGGAGGAGATCAAATTATCAACATTAAGAGGAGTTTGAAAGAAGCTGAATCTAATCCTCATGGATGACTTTAAAGGGTTCAAGACTTCAGTGGAGGAAGTAAATGCAGATGTGGTGGAAACAGCAAGACAACCAGAAATACAAGTGGACTCTGAAGATGTGGCTGAATTGCTGCAATCTCATGATAAAACTTTTATGGATGAGGAGTTACTTTTCATGAATGAGCAAAGAAATTGGTTTCTTGAGATATATTTTACACCCGATGAAGATGCTGTGAACATTGCTGAAATGAGAATGAGGGGTTTAATTTTATTTTTAAGAGGCAGGGTCTCACTCTGTTGCCCAGACTGGAGTACAGTGGCATCATCATAGTTCACTGCAACCTCAAACTCCTGTGCTCAAATGATCCACCTACCTCAGCCTCTCGAATAGCTGGTGCATGCCACCAAACCCAGCTAAAGGATTTAGAATATTAAACATACTTAGTTGATTAAGCACTGGTAGGGTTTGAGAGGACTGACTCCAATTTTGTAAGAAGTTCCACTATAAGTAAAATGTTCTCAAACAGCATCACATGCTACAGATAAATCTTTCATGATAGAAACAATCAATGGGTTAGACCTCATTGTTGTCTTATTTTAAGAAATTGCCACAGACATCCCAACCTTCAGCAACCACCATGCTGATCAGTCAGCAGCCATCAACACTGAGGCAAGACCCTCCACCAGCAAAAAGTTTATTACTTGCTGAAGGTTCATATGATCATTAGCATTTTTCAGTAATAAAGTATCTTTAATTAAGGTTTGTACATTTTTTAACATAGAGCTGTTGTACAGTTAATATACTGTATAGTCTAAACATAAGTTTTATATACATTGGGAAATCAAATAATGCATGTGACTTACTTTATTGCAATGGTCTGAAACCAAACCTGCAATATCGCCAAGGTATGCCTATATATACATAGGTTTACACACATATACAATGTGTCATGAGTATAACATAATAGCTATTCACATATATATCACATATATATGACTAACCAAAGCAAAGATAACAACACTAATTTCATTAACATAATCACGAATTTAGGAAATGAAAAAAGATTCTAACATATACATTTTTAAAATATGGAATAGTCTACATTTTAAATAATGAGCTTTAAATGTGAACATAATTTGTTAGTAACAATTAGATACCAGTAATGCAAAAGTGTTCAAAACTGTGTGGGCGTTTTGCTATCAATCCAAATTTAGGAGTAAATCTATCTCCCTAGGATAGGAAGTCCAAGCTATCTTTAAGACCTCCTACTACTTAATCTCCAAATGATGCTTGTTAAAACTTCATTTCTTGTCCATCACATTTTTATATCCAAAATGATATTTACTTTATTGTGGTGGTCTGGATCTGAACTCACAATATTTCTAAGGTATTTCTATAATTAAATAGTCAAATACCATGTTTTTCATGACCCCTTCAAGACGTTTGAGGCTACTGAACAGTACTTTTTCCCAGCTTTCTGATGGCCTACCCTCTGCTGGCTGTTCATCCTTTTCCCAGGCATTATCTGTTTTGACTTTGAACTTTCATGGCTTTCATCTAGCTTTCAGGAAAAACTTATAACTTCTTTAGATGACGTGCAAATTTATTTATCATCATTCTCCACTCCACACAGTGATACAACCGTAAATTAATTCCTTGCTTTCCCCAAGCCACTTCTGTGACCCCCCCAAAAAACTTCAAGCTGTAAAACTCATCTTAGGTTTACTTTCTTGGAAAATTACACATTCTCAATAAATGTTTGTAGAATAAATCACTCTTACGATATTCACAATTTCAAATCTCATTTCATGTAGGTGATTTTTGCATTGCTGTCTCTTGGCAGGGAAGTTTCAATCACGTATTTCCAATACTCTGTTTTCCATCTAAATATCTCAAAACCTCAAATCCAACATGTATATAATGTAAGGTCAGAATTCTGTCACTCAAACTTACTGTTGTTTTTGGCTCACTTTTTTCCCCCTTACCATGGCACCACCATTCTCCCAGCCACACAGGATTGAAGCAAAAATCACTACTTTTGATCTTAAGAAAATCTCTTCACCTCTCAAATTTCAGTTCTGCTAGCTCAAAACAAGAGATGTGGATTAAGAGACCTCTAAGATCTAATGCCACGTTTAAATGTCTATAGATTTGTGAGTGGTAAATATATGAACATACGAGCAGGTAACTGTCATACCTTTGGTCTTTAATCCTTCTAAAACTCTTATCATTCCATCTTTCTTTAAATAGTGTACATAAAAAAATAAGATAAATTAGGAATTTGTACCATTTGCCAATGCTGAAATGAATTAAATGGGCTAGATCTGTCCATATGGAAAAGAATAGGTTTTTCTCAGGCACTATGCCATCAAAATGGACAGCGATGGCTCTTACTTTGAAAAGCCAATCTACAAATTAAGCTCTAGCTGTGTATAAATAACAAAGGAGACAGTAAAAAAATCCTACATACAAAACACTTACTTTTATTGCTAATATGAGTAGATAGATAGATTTAACCTAACAGCAACCAGGTAGTTTTAACCTCAATTGGGGAAAAAAATGACATTTTGAAAATGTGAAGAAATAACAAAAATCGTAACGTTTCTTTCATCTTCTTCCTTCCTTCCATCACTCCCTCCTTTTTTTTTCTTGCTTTCTTTCAATAAATGTGTAAAATTTTCACCTGCTTTTAATATTAGCTAGCTTAATCAGATTTCCTATTTGGCTTTTTCTACTTGCAGTGAACTCTTCTATTTCATGGCTCCACTCAGTATTTCTAGGAAAGATAAGATGGGATTTCTTTTTGTTGATTTATCCAAAAAGCTTAATTATTTATCGAATTTTGCCACAGTCTGATTGGCCTAAGCAGAATAAATAACTCTAGAACTGGGAAGAAAACAGATTACAAATATTTTGAAACAAGAGCAAGAGCAAAAGACTTTTTTTTTATTTGAACAAGGAAAGTAAACATAGATTCTCCTCGTGTCACATAGTTTTCATAAAACCCACTCTTACTTTCCACTCACTTTTGCTTGTGGCAATCTCTGTATAATTCAGTCCTAGTTTACGTGTACAAGTATTGTTCTGAAACATAGACAAAAAATGTCTGGTCCTGTTTCACAGAACTTATTTGATACTTTTACATATTTCACTAAACTACAAATAAGCCAGTACCAGTCAAAATATCTGAGGGATTTTCCTAAACAGAACACCCATCTCCCTTCATTCCTACCCTACTCTCGACTGAACTCTGGCTCAATTTTGCTTCTGTGGATTTGATCAGGATTATATTTGTTTCACGTTTTTCCAAAGGTATATATTTAATGTCTAAACTAAACATAAATCGGTATTTAGTTTATGAGATAGGATTTTCTTGAAGCCAAATCCAAAACCTTTCATGATTCCCCACAATTACAGATTATAAATTCCAAATTTTTTATGGCATCCAAGCCCCCCACCAAATCTGGCCTTATTTTACTTTTTCATCTTTTTTTCCATTAAAATGTGGTCATTTAAAGGCAAGCCCATTCTTACTGGCTATGTAACTATATTATTCTCTCCACTTCCACATCCACATCAGTAAAGTGGGAATAATGGCAGTTTCTAGAAGATTGTAAAGATTACATGACACAATGGCTATAAATACTTAACATAATTCCTAGCCCATATTTACATTTTGAAAAATGTTACTTCCTTTTTTACTAGACTCCTTGAAATCACACTCTACATCAAATAAATTAAGTTGCCTAGTGTTCTACACACATAATTGTAAGTTCCCTGAAAAGACAAACAGTAGTAGAGGTTGTACGCTACATAACTTTCACAACATACCTGGAATATCTGTTCCTTATTGTGAGCTCTTTTCCTTTCCTATACTTGTAATATCTCCTTCCCTTCAATTTCTCTCCACTTTATCTTGCATTTTTAAATCATACCTATCCTTATGACTCAGCTGAGATATTTTAGCTTTTAGGAAGCCTTTCTTCACTAACACGTCCCACAAAAAATACCCTACTGCCCTACTTTTGAAAACGATCCCACTCACTTCTGTTTTATTGTGATATACACACGTATGTTGAATGTGTGCCATGGTCCTCTAGGAAGGAGGGTGGTCCTCAAAGCATTGGTTCACAACAGATGAGAAGCTGTTCCGGAATGGAAATCAATTCTATCACTAAGCACCCTGTTTAGTTCAGCTGATGTTCTTTTCATAGCGAGGCTTTCTTGATAAAAGCAGCAGCACAGACCACGTTTTTGGGTAGCAGTGTTCTAGAGCCATATGTCAGCAATTTCTTTTTCTCCCTCAGTCAGAAAGTATTGTTCTTTCTCCACAAACTCCCATGACATATCATGTATCCCTCCATCTGTAACACTCACCACAATATTATCACAGCTTAAATTAAGAATTATACGTGTATCCATTTTCCCCACTAGGCTGAGTTCCCAGAGGATAAAAATGTGCCTTTCTCATGTCAACATCCAATGTATTTTACACATAGGAGATACTCAGTAGATATTAGTTTACCTGAAATGACTTCTCTCCCCTGTCACTATATTGAAGGATTGGGCATTTAAGATTTAGGTAAAACATGACCTCCTTTGCCACAATTTTCTCCTATCATACTGGCATTCGGAATGCCCCTAGGATGCAAACAGTACTGCGGGGGGAGAGTACTGAAGTGAGAGTTAAATACAGAAGGTGCTTATAATGAGAAAAACATTGGGGAAGAGAAGTAATTGAAAATACAATGGAGAAGAAAAGAGTCTACAGAAGTTTATGTCAAGAGCATAAGGAAAGTTAACACAGTGTTGAGAAACCATCTGTAAATCAACTAGAATACGATGGAGAAGGGGGAACGGGACAAAAACATAAGTAATAGTGAGGATTATATGCCTAATTTCCAAACTTTTTCCACATACCAAAAGAAACATTTTTTTACCCTCCATTATAAACCTACAGGCCTATCAAATTCTTAACACATTTCCTCAATAAATACAAATTCTAACTCTACCCATTCCTTTTCCAGTCAAGAAAGCACTTAACAATACAGAGTATAATTTATGCAAATTAAGAGTATTGTTAGGCTACACTAATAAGTGTCATATATTCACTTACATTGTCCAACACTGCAGCTGAGTCTATGGAGCTACAAGGTCTAAGGTTCTCATTACAATCCCACAATAACTACTCAACCTACTTTTTATCTTTAGCTATCTAGACCAGGTATAGAACAGGTATAGACTATATAAACAGCTATACAGACAAGGTATAGGCTTGGTGCTAAATTTTATTATGAATTGGATTTGTGCCATTCCAAGTAGTTATAGTGTTCTTATGTCTCAGCTATGACTTCTAGTTGTACTGATCTTTCCATTTTTTTCCACTATTGCTACTTATGGCAAGATTTACTATAATATAGGTTTTTTTTTTTCTTCAGCAGAGGTGCATAAATGAGGCACTTCACTCACTAAGGAAATCTCTTTATAATTACAGGGATCATATAAAAATCCCCTTATCCACCATGAAAATCTGGTAGCTATTTCAATGTAACAGAAATATTTAACTATTCAAAATTAAATGACGGGACTACTCCCTTTTTAAAATCATAAAATAAAAATTTGAAGGCATATATTTTTCCTCAAAAATAATAAGCATTAACTTTGAGAAAAATATTTAAAGCGATTAAATGCTTATCTAGCTAATATATTAAACTAAAAGCATTACAATTACAAATAATCAAGTTTTCTTTCTGACATCAACTTTTGCCTCTTTCATATAACTGAATGAAATCTACAACAACATATATAACTGCTACATTTTATGCAACATGCAAATGAATTAACATGGGTCTAAAATGAAAAATGGTATCAACTGGTCAATATTACAATTCGGTCTTCTGTAGGACTGTGAGAATAAACTGACCTGTAAACAAGAATGAAATACCAGCTTCAGACCCAGATTGATAAAACACAGAATGTGAATGAGTGGGTAAGAGGACAAAAGAGGGGAGAAAGAGGGAAGTGACAGGAGGTGTATAGAAAAGAAAGCTTGTAACCCTTTTTCAGAATTTTTCTGTGTTTATCCTACTACTAGGCCACATCATTTGTTTCCTGGGCCCTAAGAATTTTTGCCCTTGTAAATCCCTTTCTCCACAAAAACGAAGGAATGAATGGTAGACTACAATATTTAAAATTATATTTTATGACTTTATTGGTATAAAAACAAACATATTAGTATTATGTATTAAAACAATTTCTTTAACCATTTTCTTCTTCAATTTTTCTTCTGATTTTAAAAGAAATCAAAACATTTTCATGAGTCCCTGAAAGTAATGTGAGCTCTAGGCACTGTGCCTACAGTTCCTAATGGATAAGTTGCCCCTGTCTATGACAAGGTTTTCTCTCCAACTATCTTTTCTTTTCTGATTATTCTAAGACCATTTGGCAGTATAACATCTTTGCAAAGCTTGATACAATATAAGCATTATATTACATTTATTCTCACCAAATCTTTTGTATGTGTTACATTTATCTACTTCTATACCTTCAACTTGCTAACTAATGATTTTATGAGCCTTCGCCACCAATATTCAAAAATACAAGTGCACACAGACTGTTTCCCTTCTTCCAAAATTTATCTTATTTATCATTAAAAGACCTGAAAATGTAATCTGTGTTATGATTTGATATGAGATAACACATTCAAAAATTGAAAACTATATTTGTTCTGGGTATATACTGGCAGCATAACTATTAAAAACTGATTAATTATTTTACATTTTGATGTGTTTTCTCAATAATTTTCTAGAACTGTGACATCACAGATAGTATACACTTTTATGATCACATTACTCTTTAGCTAGACTATTTATTAATGGAAATCACTTTACTATACAGGTTGGGAGTTCTATCACAATGTTACTAAATGCACCCTTGATTTTAGACAGTTAGAAAAATGGCTGTCTTCAAAACAGTTGTGAAGACTACATAAGGAACTGTATAAGGAAAGGAGGCACCAACTTAAGAGGCAAAGTTAGCCAGGTGTACACTGGAAATTAAGGGGTGATAACCCTGATAGATGATCTTCATGTTCAGTGACTATAATTAAGGCAGACCAGTGGAATAAAATGTTTTCTCTAATTGCATAAATAGTCAAAATAACCTTTGCTCTCAAACTTGCTAAACCTGTAAAATACAGCAAAGTTTTGTTTAATATTTTACTTTCCTCATATGAGACAGCCTTAGCAATGAAAAGGAATTACTCTTAAAAGTTACATTATTTCTAGCTAATAAGCAAAAATGCTTTTCATTTTCCCCATAACTCAGGCTTGATATTGGAATTTTTCAATAAATCAGTATCTCTAAGCACTTGATTTCAGGGCCAAGAAATAGCTGCAATGTCACTGCTAACACCAAAAATAAGACACTTGTTTACATGTTAATGAATCTTTACCAAAAAATACAGTTTGTATCTGCAGCCAAGGATACCATCCTCACCAACAATGTCTTTGCATACACCCTAATTTCCATACCATATTCTTCCTTAAATCTGTCTCTTTTATTTCTGCTTTATATTATATCATTTTCTTTTTCTGTCACAAAACATATATAGGAAGCTACTGGTAAAGAACTGCTACCACTGTGGAAAGGGCTATATAAAGCTCATGGGATGAATTTTAAGAGATTCACAAAGCACGTTCGAGAAGCCTCATGTGGTCCACTGGTCATTGTGCTATCAATAGTTAAATTAGTATTAAATAAAGAACTTTTCAATAATTTGATTACAAATGACTTTCACTAGATGGGCTTTACTATTGAATTACAGGCTCTTTCGTAAAAGTAAGTTAACTGTGAAACTCTTTGCAGTGAATTTTATGAACAAAAAACATCTTAACTATTAGGTGCTTGAAAGATAATGATTCACAAAGCTACATTCTCTTGTATAATAAATCAAAGAATGAGAAATAAGCATGAGAAAATGTATAAACCCAAATCATATCAGAAAGAGAAAGGAAACATGAGGACAATTTTTCTCTGGCCTAGAAACTCGAAGACAATTCATTTCCAGTAAGATTTAAATGATGTTTCCTTATCTAAATTCTTAGGTAAACATTCTCATGAAAATTAAATTTAAAAATTCCTTTATTTATGTTTAATAAATTGATACTATAGCTACTCAAAGGGGTCATCAATCCCAGTGCCACATTTTGTCCTCAGGTAGTTGCTGCTGGTTGTGGACCTGAGGCAGTCAAGTTCGGTGAAGCACTGAACTTAATACAAAGAATACTATAACCTTATAGCTCTTAGAAATCTCTATGATATTTGAAGGGCGCCAAATTAAACTATTCTTTTTTAAATTCCCCTAAAATGAAAGGAAGGGAAAAGAACATTTAAGGAGACACAATAGGTTTCATCCACTAGTTAAAGAGCTATCATTTATTAGAGAAATTTGAGAATTTAAACAAAAGCTAGAGTTACACTAATGGAGATAGAGTAAAAATATGATCCTAAGATTACACAGATACTAAGACAAACTCAAAGAGGCACAAGATAAGTCCAGGCACTCTCCTAAGTGTAAATATACTCTTCAGGGAAAATATGTAAATCTGAACCAAAATTGAGGAATTCCTAAGGGAAAAGATTAGTTCTTATAAATCATGAAAAAATACTACTACAGAATGCATCTAAAGCAAACTTCTTGATGTCCTGTATCTATACTATTTTCCAATCCAAACCACTGAGTACCAAGGAAGCAGGGCAAAACAATACAAATTTGTTGAGTGTGTACTCATTTATAACAAAAGACCCCAGGCTTTCCGTCCCTACACAGACATTTTCTAGGAACAATGAAGAGTTTAAGAGCAGGTCATCAAACTCTGTTCTATTTCCTAGTGCTTGCTCAAGGTTATGACGATGGGACAGCGGATTTTCTCTGTGTATCTTAAATTAAGACTATGTAGTTTACTTAATGTTATACCTGTAACTAAGAGTTGAGGAAGAGTTTTTTTCCCCCCATGTAAGTGAAAGTAACCTTATAACAAAGCAGGAAGTGTTTGTTCAATAATCATGAAGGAGAATCTCTGATGTTAAAAATAAAACATATAGAGACATTATCAAGAGAAGCTATAAAATAACCTTTCTAAAAAAAATCAAAGAGTAAAGAGAAAATCATTTGTTCTGTATCATTACGAAAGTTGTCTGCTAAAAGGTTTTCATTAGAATGCCTAGGACTTCCTAATATCATTTTAAGTTCTACAATTCTGACCAAATTCCTCCATTGTCTTTTTCCTGATTAAAGTATCTTATAATTCTGAAAAAAAAAATCCTCACTGTTTTTTCTTAAGTAAAAAGTTCTACTAGAACTTTTGATAGAAAAAAAGGAAAGAAGAAAGGAGAGAGGGAAACAAGAAGAAAAGGAAAAAGGAAGGAAACACAAAAAGAAAGAAAGGAGGAAAGAAGGTAGGAAGAAACCTCCTTCTAAACCAATATTAAATCAAAGTAGTGATAGTGATCCAGTCTGCCTTACTCCTGACTTTAAAGGGAACAAGAGAATTTTATTACTAAGTTTGAAGCAACTGTTAGTCAGAGACTGTACCATTATCACTCTATTAACTATTGACAAAGACTATATAAGCAATGGACTTTGAGTTTTATCAAATGCCTTTCTCAGCATTTTCATATAAGATATCCCCTTGAGTCAGAGAGAATACAGACCAGGGGTTGGCAAAGATTTTCTGTAAAAGGCCATATAGTACATATTTTAGGTTTTACAGGCTATTGGGTCCCTGTTACAACTATTTCTGTAGCACAAAAGCAGCCATAGACACTATGTAAATGAATTAGTATGGTTCTGATCAATAAAACTTTATGTATAAATACCAGTAGTGGGCCAAATTTGGCTAGGAAGCCAGCAAGTAGTAGTTTGTTGAACTCTAATATAAATTATGCTAATATATACTTCTTTTTGTAAACTCTCCTTCCATTTCCCAAATTAACTCTTTTTAGGCATGGTCTATTAAAAGTCTAATAAAAGGCACTGATAACTTTGTCTAATTTTATCTAAATTTTTGCATCTATATTCAAAGTGTGTTCCATTTTCTTTTCTTTTCTTTTTTTTTGACTTTGGAAAGGGGGTTTGGTATTATAGTTATGCTAATTGTAGAAAAGTTTAAAATTTATTTTTGGCTCTGGAAAACAGTTTTATAAAGCATGTTAATTCTCTATTTCTTAGAAGTTGAATATACCTTGGTAGTCACAGCTGCCATTTTTGGAGATTATTCTTTGAATTAAAAAAAAAATGTTTTTCATTAATAGAATCTGTTTAGGTTTCCTCCTTTCTTTGTAGTCCTAAGAAATCTTACATTTCAATGAGATCATGAAATTTATAAATAATTTTATGCAGCCACATTGGCCATTGTATGTTCAATGGGATATTATTTCCAAGTGATTTATATTTAATAGAATATATATTAAAGAAGGGACCTAATGATTAAGTGAGGGAATCTCCATGCAAGATAAAACTACCTATCTCTCTGAACAACAGAACTAACTTCTGAAAATCTTTAATATTCCATGTGGAATGCGAATATCAAAACATAGGATACATTACGAAATGTTTTCTGAATTGACTTGACTATAGAATCTTTGTCTTGAACGTCATTTGGAACATCTATTCTTTAGAACTGAATTTTGAAAATGCTAGAATGTATTGTGATATAATAATTTATAATATCCATAATAGTAATAACATTGCCCTTTATCATTTCTAATTTTCTATTTGTTTGTTCTTTTTCATTTATTAATATAGGAAAAAGCTTGCCTGATGTTCTCCCAGTTCATTTATTTTGTTATATTCTTTAGGTTCTGTTTTATGCCTTCATTGGCATTAGTTTTTTAAAATTTTTTTCTGCTTCTAAAGTTAAATACTTAGTTCTTTTTCCCATTCATTCCATTTAATAATGCAGGCATTTAAAGTTATAAATTTCTCAAATATTAGAACTTTGATCATATGAGTTTTAGCATGTGATATTTATGCTATCATTTTTCAGAAGCTTGAAATTAGTTTCAATTCTTATTTTAACACAAGAATTATTTAGTAGTATGGTTTCATAAAAGTTTTCAAGTGATCTATACAGAGATACATAAGTCAACCTTAGTAACTATATTTGTCAAATCCTCCATGTCTTTGTGCTCCTTCTAATCCATTTGTCAAACAGAAAAGGATACTTCAAAATATTTCAGTATAATTTTCTTTCTGTCAATGCCTCATATTTCTAAAAATGTTTTCCTTTGTAGAGTCCAATATATTAAAGTAACTATTTCCTTTCTATAAGTTCATTTAGTGAATAAATACTTGTGACATTTTATGTCTACATAACAACATAAAAGGACTCTATCCCAGGAGTTTCATTCAACCAAGGTCTGATATTAATAATGCTACCTTTGGTTTTTGTTTGTGGATGCCTACTATATTTATACTCTTCTACTTTTACCATTTCTGTGTTATTTTATGTCTGTCTTTTTTAAGGAGTATGAAAGTATATTTAAACAAACTCAGAAAACAGTGATCTTTTAAAAAGAAGTTTACCCATTTAAATTTAGTATGATAACAGACAATGATTTTTACTTTGTATTTTATAGGCTTTCACTTTTTGTTTTATATTTTTCTTCCCTCTTTTTCTTAGGCTCTCTGCTTTTTGTGGAAAATACTATATCACATTGACCTTCCAAATATTGGGGAACTCCTCAAAAGGCATCTCTAATAATCAAATATTCTACTTATTGCAGGCATCTAGTCCCAGAATAAGGCTCTCTACCATTCCCTATTTCAGGTGGTTGTGGCCTGCCCCCTAGGCTACTCCTTATAGTACTTAGGAGGTGACAGTGAAGTTCACTAGAGTCTCCTCCTATTACTTTTTGACATGATGCTGCTTCATAAGATATAAAACTGTGTCTGTCCTCCATGGCTTCATATATCAAATTCACGATTTATCTGAAAGAACTCCTTCAAAGTTTTAATATATGAGTATGTACAGTGTTTGTTAAATATATTTATTAAACAAATAAATAGCTATTTGACATGAAGAATAGGGAAAAGCTTAATGTTTTTGATAACATCATATCAACTTACCTCTAAGTCCTGAACTTAACTAAAAGAATTACTTCTCAATGTTAGAAATAATTCTATGTAGGAGAGAATGGCTACTTAGTGACTATTTTAGCTAAAAGAGTTGCTAATGCATCTAATCTGATAAAAAAAAAAAAAAACAACCTAGGGAAGAAGAAATCATCAATGAGGAGAAGAAAGGAAGAAGGGGGAAAAGACTGACCTTAATAGTCACTCTTTAATATTAGCTCCCACATAATATATAGCATACAAAGGCAACTTGGTAAAAATTTTGGTGTTTCTTTTTAATTTTCTCTTCTTTTAAAAAATACTATGTGTATAACAATACTAAACATAAGCAAAGTGCTTTGGCATTAAAAATCCTGCATTAATCAAACAGTATGGTATCACGGCATCTTAAGACGGATTTAACTAGTTAAGTCACTCCTAAATTAAAGTGTGTTTTATTTTTTCCCAATCTGGCAATGTGCTGACTTGGGGAAAAAGGTAGGGAGGAGATATTGGATGTGAGAAAGTAACTTATCAAGAAAAATGAGGGAAAAAATGCATTGCCCTTGTTCCATATTCTTCACAAGCTAAATGGTCTTTTTATGTCTCTAGGGTTTGGACCCTGAATCAAGGGCATTTGAGAACTAAATCTCATCCTTATACTAGAATTACAGTGGGTCTATGGCTCAAAAAGTAACAAAAATGATGCTAGATAAACAATTTTAAGTGGTCAAGAGCAGTAGGTGGGCTCTAATTCCAGCATGGCAGCCTTGAATAACTCTCCAAGGCAAGGTAGGTGAATATGCTTCCCAATTACAAAATAAGCAGGATAATGGCTATGCCTGCAAGTCAATAGTTCACTTTCTAGATACACAGCCCCAAAGTGAGGATGTATCCCAATAACACCCTAAGACAGAATTAAGCTTTAGAGAAGCAATAATTTATTTTGCTTGCTAAGGTCTCTTACAGAATATAATGAAAGCTATGGACACTCTCACTAGAAAAATTTGTAAGTGCATGCATCACACAGTTTCAGGGGGTAAACAGATTTCATAAAGCTCATCCTACAACGCTTAAGGCGGTTTAATACCTAGCTTAAGAATATTTGCTCTAGAGATTAGTGAGGAAGCATTTCACAGGGCTATACGTTAGGGATGGAGAATCTTGAGCTGGGGACATAGACACCCATATTCTGGTATTTACTTTACCCCTTCATTTGACTCAAATTCCAATAGCAATTACCGAGCAAAGAAAATACACATTGGATTTTGATTGATCTATCAACATTTTAACAAAGGCAAAAAGATTGTTAGCCTATTTCCTTTATGTAGATTTTAGAAAAACACAAAGGGAATAGTTGAAGCAGAGGAGTAAGACAAATTCATCTTTTGACTTTCTTTCTCTCTCTCTTTCCCCCTTCCCCCCTACCTCCCTCTCCCTCTCCCTGTCCCCTTTTAATAAAGAAATTAAAAGAATCTGGGGAACAAAGTAGTACACCTGGTTATCTCTGGAAAGAAAAGATAACCTGGTTGCCTCTATTTCAGCCACAATTCCCTTGCTAGTTCTCTTGGGCTATCCCTCTGCCTGTCCAGTGGGAGAGAATAAGTACCTGAGTCTTCCCTCCCCCTATAGAGATCATCACCCATCAAGTTTTATGGAAAGTACAGAAATGAATTCTTACACAATAAATGGACTATTTGTAGAATAACAAGAAGGGACTGAAGTGAAATGATCACAAATATATTCTTAATTCCAATGTATAAAGATGAGATACCATTTTTTGAACATCAGATAAAGAAACGCTTATTATTCTACCCAAAGTGGCTATTTGATCTAATTGAAACCTATCTATTGCCATCTTAATATAAAAATATTTTTCTATAATAATTTTAAAATAGCTACAGTCTAACCCCAAATTGCTTTAAGGCTATACAAGGGTGGGTACACAGAAAGAGAGAGAGAGAGAGAGAGAGAGAGAGAGAGAGAGAGAGAGAGAGAGAGAGACTTAAATACCAGGTACACAGAAAGAAAGAGAAAGAAAGAGAAAGAGAGAGAGAGAGAGAGAGAGAGAGAGAGAGAGAGAGACTTAAATACCATCTCTCTTCTAGGCAGCAATTTCCCCAGATGAAGAGGTCACCACTGTTTAACAGTGTGCTGCCATGTTAATTTAGTATGACAAGATAAAGCAGTAATCTCAGCTCCTGGAGGCTGTAAACCGCCTGCTATCCGGGGACATGCTCAAGTCAATTTGCACTGTATATCACTTTATACAATTGCCATGACAAAGCCCCTTGAGTTCTCACATGTAAATCTCTCTATCCCTCCTCTCCTCCTTTTGCCCCCCTCTTTTTCTCTTTCATTCCCTTGCAATTTCTTTCTCTTTGCTTCATCATATCCAGGTAGACCACATCCACTCAGCACTAATCTCTGAAAACTTAATTCTCTGCACATGACAAGAGACACACAATACACACCCCTCTCACAACCACACTGTCAAGTCCCCCAATTTAAGAGAAGATGCTCAGGGACTTAGATAATCCATTGATCCCACTTGCATCGGCTTTTATATTTCAATCTGTCGTGTTAAGTTGTCAAGGGGAGCGATTAAACTGATGTTTCATGATTCGAGATTTACTTTCCTAGGAATGATAGTTTTCAAAGCTTGTCTTACCAAGTTCTG
Organism: Lepilemur ruficaudatus; assembly: GCA_963574885.1. Lineage (NCBI taxonomy): Eukaryota > Metazoa > Chordata > Mammalia > Primates > Lepilemuridae > Lepilemur > Lepilemur ruficaudatus. Next base: position 39,713 of record CAUYRT010068302.1, on the reverse strand, counting down.
CTTAAAGATTATCCCTAAGAAAGCTGGTATATACTTACTGGTATAAATCCAGTAATAAAACAATAAAATGTTTTAGGTAAGGACATTTTGGAGATATTCAGGGTTATAAACATAATGTAAAACTGAATAAAATTTGGATTTTTAAAAAGTGTCATCTGTGTAGTTCTCTCTGCATGAAGCAAAAACACCATATGTAAAAAGGGGGGAAAACATGGTTCTATATATGTAAAACAAAAATAATTATAGAATCACTGAAGAGGACATAAGTGAACAGGGAAGAATTCACACACGATAGGAAATAAAAAGATAATATGAAGTACATTAGGAAAGTGACTGGGATTTACCAATAAAACAAAGGCAAAGATATATGTTTAATCATCAAGAATTAGCAGTTGGAGATACGCATATTTTGGTTGGGTTTGTCAGTTTTAGGTGCCACATGTCAGATTTCTGACAGGCGAGCTATTATAAAAATCCGTATTGTGCCTTTTCCCCATATCGTATCCTTTTGACATCATTTCAAGCTCTCCTTGTCAGTAAAATAAAAGAGAGATCAAAGGGCTAAGAAATAAACACAATACTAATAAACAAAGGACTGAACCCCTCATAGTACCTCTAAAATTCCTGAATGAGTAGGTATTTTAAAGTGAACTGCAATGTAAAAACAAGTAAGGAGATATACCAATAAAACCACAGTCATAATCGCAAGCCCCCTTAACCATGTCCTAAAACAAATCATTATTTAGCCTTTAGGATGTTCATGTAGGAAAATTAAGCAATTTTAAAATATATCCTATTCCAAAGTACTGTTTGGTTTTGTGTTGTTGTGTTGATATTGTTATTTTTTCTGGTAAACTTGAGAAGTGTAATATATGAAGCTACAGAAAAATGACTATAATCTTCTATCAGAGTGACCTGGAGAGCAGTTGGGCTGAGGGGATTAGAAGAGTGATGGAAAGGGAGTTCACATTAACTGAATACTTACTATATGACAAGTACTGTGCTAAGTGATTATCTCACCTAATGGTTATATCAACTACCTATGAATTCAATATAATTACTTCAAGATTTAGATAAGGAAAGTTATGTTCAGAGTACCTTCTGTAAGCATAGGAGACATTCATTAATTTATCCATTCAACTATTTTGAAATATTTGCTGTGTGTCAGCCACTGTGCCAGATTCTAGGGATACAGAGGTAAACAAGAGAAACATGTTATCCCAAAAGGGACCATATCGCTTTCTACTTTAAATGACTTTGCATCTCATGTTCAAGGTGAATTACATTCAAGGATACTGACAGATACAGACAAGATCACATACCTCATACCAGTAAGACTACTGAACCACTTGAAACAGGAGGGGGATGTGAGTGATATTCTTCCAGGTTACTAAAAGTAAAACATGACTATTGGGAACCCCCCAAAAACACAGTCTTTTGTTCAGGTAAATAATACTAATTAGTCAACAGAATACAAACTATTCAAGAACTATAGCATCTATTAAGTGCCTGCTATGTGCCAGGCTTCGTTCAAAGCCATTCTATTATTTAGTTCTCATAACACTTCTACATAATTCTCATAACACTTCTCCATAAGGAGAGGTACTCCTTATTGTCATTTTAACATGAGAAAACAAAGGCACAATGATGCCACAAAACTGAGACAAGATCACATACCTCATATGATTTGGAATTATGATTGGAACCCAGGCAGTTTAAGTGAGAGCCTAGGCTCTTTGCCACTGCATTATACAAATCATAATCTTATAAAAATGTCATTCTGACTTGGCTTAAATAGATTTAGTTTTGGTGGTGGTGGTAGTGGTAGTAGTAGAGGTAGCTGCTGTTTCTGAACAGCCTTAACAATATTAAGAAAAAGTTTGGCTGCCAATGAATAGTATTTATGATAACTGAATCTGGCATAAATATTTGATCAGGAGAAAATATCTCAGATTGAATGAATGCTCTCCTTTTAATGACAACAGATTGAGATTTCTACATTATCTGATTTCTCATTTCAGAAGTATTTTTTCTTAAAGTTTTCCTATAGGTTATTGAAATTTATGAAAATTGAATGCATCTTACATTTAATGTAATGTACCATTTTCTCCTAGATCACAGAACTTACTTATTTAGGTACTTGTTTAACTAATAACCACCTTTCTGAGCAGCTGCTATACGCCAGGCACCAGAGTGCTTTATGTGTGTACTGACTTCTTTAAACATTAGCACCCTCTATGTTGGATGCTATTTTTATCAACCCCATTTCACAGATGGCAAAAATAAGGTTAAAAAATTTCCATAACTTGCCAAATGCCATATAAACAGCAGAACTTGGAATTTATCCAGTAATTTTGTCACCAGGGGCCATGTGCTTAACCATTATGCTATGCCAACTCTCTTACAGCCAGAACAAAATTTAATACTAATTGTTATGTGAAGGTTTAACAAATAGTCCTTTGGAATCCCATATATTGCCCAACATCCTATATAGAACTTCTTTATACATTCTAAAATAGTCAAATCCCTTGGCCCATTTAAAGCCAGCTAAAAAGATTTTAAAAAACTAGGTTATCTCTTAGGGTAGAATAAATAATCAAGTAGATTGTTCTACCTGCCTGCTGCACAAGTATTTCTAAAGGCTTTTAAAATTGTTTATTTGATAAACTATAAAAAGGGATTTTAATGTGCATATGAGTGGAGAGGCTATAAGCACAGTTATTAACTGCTTGGGCTCCAAAGTCATGAACACAAACTCTACCCCTTATTTATTAGGCAAGTTACTTTAATTATGCAAGACTGTTTTGCATCTGTAAATTGGGGATAATCACAGTTGCTGAATTTATGGGGTTAATACAGGATTTGGCTGAAATAAATGTAGGGCAGCGATACATAGAAAACATTGAAATATTGCATATTTATGTTATTATTAATTAGTAGATATCTTATTCTAAAGAGCATTGACTGTTAAAATTCCCCATATTCAAGTTAACACCTAACAGACTGAAGACAGGCTGTAAGATATATTCACACAAGACTTTCAGAGTTGCTTCTGATGTTCTACTGATGACCCTGGGGAAATCAGAATCTCAGATACACGAGAAGCATGTTCTCCGGCTCCTATGTCCCTAGTGGTGCGAAGCATGCCAGCCACTGCCACAAAGCCTAAAGATGGATACTGATAACAGCCTAGCAATCTCCCCTCCTCCAGGATGTATGTTTACACAGAGGAAAAGGCCTAGAAGTGGCCAGAGAGGTGGCTGCAAGGCTTAGTACATTATTAAGTATAAAAGTATAAATCATTGTACCTTGTTTTTCTCATTAATAAAAGGTTTTGAATTTTTACATGGCACCTATTTTATATTTTTTACATAAATAAAAAAGCTTCTTAATGGTACCTTTGGAGTTATAACCCTGTCTTTTTCATATCCTACCTTAAAGGACATAAAAATTTTAAATTTTGTATTAACCCTTAGAATATTATGTTATAGTTTAGGGATATCGACAAACAGGATTAACTGTTTTATCTAGAGACAGGCTGGATTTTTAAGAGCTAAGAAGAGACACTGAAGTAAACACTGCTTCTCTATATAATGATAACATTGTTTGCCCTGCTGCCACAGAAGCAGCCTTGACTAAATAAGACACAAAACCCAGTCACTTGTGTTCATTTACTTTATCATGTGATGTCAGTGTCACAGAGCTGGCCAAGGCTGCTCTCCTTATATCACACCTCATCTGCTCACATGGCTCTCTCCTAAAAATGGTCTATGAGAAAATTTTAAAAAGCATTTTGCCTTTGCACAAAGGAGACATGTAACCAAATGGACCATTTATAATTGTCACCTTAAGTTAGTTTTTTATTTACTTCCAATTCTAAATTCAAAGTAGTTTGCCCCTGCCCTACCTAATAGAATACAGAGAAAAAAAAATTACTTTCTAAAAACGAAATAGGGAGAAAAAAATGACACAAGATGATCAAAATGGTTAGCATATTGAAATACTATCATGAATTTTGTTTTAATGCCAGCCTTAATGCCAGTACAAATTATTGGCATCTCAGACCTTGTGGAAGAAGGAAAACAGTTTAAATATATTTAATGCTTTTAAATTCACCTAATGTGGCACCAACAGTGTTCTAAGTATTTTGAGTTCAGATTGTTGTTTCTTAAGGAATTATTTTTTCTTGAAAGTACTTCCCCCATCTGTCTATTAGATTTTTCTATACTACAGAATTCTTATTTTTTTAAACTTATCACCTCAAAACCCAAGTATTTATCATTGTACATATTTTTTAAAGAGAAAGCTATATGAGTCTAATTGCCAAAATATGTAAAAAAAGAAATTACACTCAAAATCCAATACTGTACTCCCTTATGTTATTTGTATGACTTCACTTTCTTCAGATCCAAATGAAGGCCTAACGGTTGTGCTTTTTAAAGAGGCTGCTATATAAAGATCATTTTTCCCTTTTTAGATACAATAGATAGTTGTATCTAACTGATATGGCCAAGAGGAAATAGGGCTTAAGTATTATTTGAAATACTTTGAGGTCGTATGGACAAATGAGTTATCAAGTCTTGCATGTTTCATTTCAATTCCTAGAAATCAGGCACCAACACTGCAGGATTCCTATTTCTTTTGGATTCCCTTAGGTGACTGTCATTTGCAAGTATAAAATTAAAAATAATGACAAATATACTGCTATTATCACTCATATTAAGGTTATACAGTGATACCAACATCAAAATTACTTTCTAGTTACACATACGATCTCATCCCTATTTCTTATACCTTTTAACAATCACTAAAAAATCTAAAATTTAAGAAAGAAATACATTTGAAGACAAAAAGAATTAATTGAGTTAAATCAAGGACTGTTTGGAAATAGTAGCAAATGCCATCAAGTAATTAAAAATGGAAGCTAGTAACAGGCACATAAAGAACATCAATATCTGCTATAGCACTAGTTCCCAGAAATTCACTAGGTCCAATTTCAAAAAATAATTTGGAAACAAAATTGAGTTCCAAGTCTTGTTTTGCCAAGTAAAGATACTGAAAATACAATTACCACTTATTATCAACATCAGATTATGAAAGAAAAGTACAATAACTGATTCTCAGAATAAATTGAAGAAATATACTGTGTAGTTTTATGAAGAACTCACTACACTGTCCCTGTTTACTAAAAACCAGTTAAAACTTTATCATATAACCAATTGACCTTGTTTATCACATGCAGTAAGAGAAACACAGACTGAGTGCAGGAAGGTCTGGCAATCCCCCAAGAAGCAATATATGTAAATAGGAAGGAAGTATATATCAGAGCACAATGGTGCTGATTCTCCTACCCTGTCTCCCTTCTTGATAATGGCTCTATTGAAATCCACAAGAAGACCCATTAAGAATGTTTTCTGATAGAGGCAAATTGAAAAAGAAAGAAGAGAGGCAAAAGAGGAATCAAAGGAAGAAATGAGGAAGAATTGAAAACAAACCATCTACGGTACAGAATGAAGTCTGGTTGCACAAAAACTTTTCATTATTTTTAACTTCCAAATATAAATGATCCTTTCTTTTCTCAAATGCAGATCTGAGAATGACAAATGAGATAAAGATGACCACCTATGCATGCCACAAAATCAGGAACATCATTCATGCAAGCAAATCTCCAGCATTGTTTCTTAGAGTTCTTACTATTTTCCAGTATTTCAGCCAAGTATTTCATCACTGTGTCCACAGCATTTCAGGTGGTCACCCATATAAACAAAAGAAACATTTAAAACTTCAATATCTAAAGTAGTTCTTTTTATCCATATTAATAATAACATGAGGCACTTATTTTACTAGCTTCTTAATATACTTTGTGTTCAGTATTGTCTTCCTTTTCTTAAACTTACTTTTTTATTTTTTATGAGTTATTTCTGCTGGGAAAAAAAGTATTTATGGTAAAAGCAAAACTATATTCCAACGTAAAATAAAGACCTTACATTAATGGTAATGGATCCAATGGGTATACGTATTTTTTAATATTTAAACATCTAGTAATTGTTTTCAACAGAAACAATTTCAAGTTATTAATAATCTATTTTGACCCCCATAAGTGATACACTTTTCAACTGTGAATCTCCTATATCAGAGTTCTAATATTTTATATTACATTATGGTGATTGTTGTGCTTATCTTACTTCTATACTACACAAAAAGCTACATGAGGGAAAAGACTGGTTCTTACTCATTTCTATGTCTCTGCTGATAAGTATTCATTGTATATATTTGAACTGAATCTTCTGCAACACTGCCTATTAAATGAAAGCCATTAAATTCCATTAGTCAAATCTTATTTAAGCAAATACATTCCCCCTTCCCACTACCACAGCATTAGAAGTTCTTAACCTGTTCCCCTATCACTGTACGGTACTGTGTGGGGATGCTAATAGTAGACCTTCATTAGGTATCCTGAACTCTCTCTCAAGTCCCACATAGTACTTTTTTCATGTGAAGAGTATATTCATTAATTTCTCAAGGTCCAATTAAGTTTACACTCAACAGTACTACTTCAAATACTATGGACATGATACGAATCAAAGTTTCCTCAACTTAACGTCAGACTTCCCCTCCCACCACTGGATTGAATGGAATTGTCTCGCAGTAGAACAAAATGATCGACTGCACAACTTATCCAGTGGTTTTGATGGACCCCAACTGATTGTTTTTCACATATTCCCATTCTTGTTAGCCCTGGGGGTAATTTCGCAAAACAATGCAAGTATAAAGATTGAACCACTTACATTTAAACAGAAGCCTGGGATTATATTTAGATAAACAGCTTCATGGGGTATTTTGTGACAACATTTACGGAATAATGATTGTAACAATATAATTTCATTGTATGATAAACATCAATTTACCATAAAAAACAAATACAAACTTGTCACCATTTTTACCTTGTTTCAATTGAATTGGCATTTTTCAGATAAGCAAGCCTATCTCTTACAGAAACAACAGTTTATAGATAAACTGTGTGAAATCAGTATGTGTGTGTAGAATTATACTGCCTACTCTCATAATTTTATACTGCCACACTGCACATATGGCTTCCAAGCTTACTTTATCTGAATCTTTCTGAATCTATTCTCCATGCTATTAAACTGAGCACATTCCACATCGTTCAAAAGTAATTACACTTTTGTCTAGAGTGTAGGAGACTGCTCTCCCTAAACAATGAAATTCTCATTATTAGAACTGGCACAATAACCACACTGGTTTAACAACAGTATGCATTATAGCATCACAATAACTTATGCTAAGTTTGATGTACAAAGGTAACTAGAAATTTAAAAGCTTATAAAAAGCACCATATAAAAATAGGAATCTTTACCATACCATAATTAAGGCCCTATTCTGTGACTTATTTTTAAGTAACACATGCATTTTTTTCTTTTCTCTCTTGTTAAATTTTCTGAACAGTATTTCACACATAACACTATCCTAGTCAAACATCGAGAACACATAACTGACTGTTAGATTGTAAGCAAATTTATATAAGGGGTATTTCAAGACACAGCTATAATATAGCAATTAAAATTATTTTGGGTAAATAAAGCATCCCAGGAGCTGACAGTGAGCCTGAACAAGTAAAAGCCTTTCTGTGTCATGTGCATTGAATGAATTCTTTCAGTGTTTAAAGCTGTATTTCATATATTAGATCCTTGCCATAATGACATACTAGAGTCTCAGCTATATTTCCAACCTTTATAGAAGACCAACTTAAAATGATACCTTTTTCTTCTTTTGATAGACTTCAGGAAGAAACTGACTCACTCTGAATGTTGTTTCATGATAATTGGTGTTTCTGTAATGTTTAGGCACATTAAGATATATCATATTATTAAGCTAAGATATTATATATCCATCGTTCTTCACAATTCCAAGAAAATGTCATCACTATAAACAATAAATGAGATACGAATAACATAATACTTCTAAATCCGATTGATATTTAAATGTTAAAAACACAAACACATATAGTATTTATTTCATAATAAAATTCAGCTATCTCTAGAGTAAGCAACTTAAATTATTTTTCAAAATAAAATATTACACTCCTCACTCAAAACAAAAGTAGCTTAAAAAATCAAAAGAGAGTTTGGCAGAGCTAGACTACGCTTTTTAGAAAAAAGAAAAAAGACAACTGATTATTCAGTAACCACAGGTGGTCAAGACTTCCATTTCACATCACATTTGACACTGGAACAACAATCTAACCAACAGAAGTAGCATGCAACCACATAGAAAATGAATGCCAAGAGGGCCACCATAGAGTCCCCAGCTGCTCCTGATAATACTACTTGATTTCTCCTTGGACTTTCTCTATTCCCTTCTGGTGTCCATGAATACTCTTGTAAATTGACATGAGGCCGAATTCTGGATACTCCTTTCCATCATCAAATAAATCATCTATATCAGAACTATTAAAAATGAACCAGAAATTATAGTGATTCTTGCTTTTTTCTGAAACTCTGAAGTGATGACCTCCAAACCCCCATGTTAGAAAACAACCCCACAACAAAGGGACTAGGGGAGATTTGATCATCAATAAGAATAAATCACAGGAATGCCTTTCCACTCATGTCAGAATCAGACTTTCACATTGCTTTTAACTTTTTGAAGATTATATGGGAATCAAATTTTTCTATTAATTGCCTGGTAAGATTATGAAAGCTTCAAAGTAGGAACCAACAGAATCAGTCTTTTTCATAGACTTACAACAATCTGTCTCTCAATCTTACATTAATTAGAAATCTCAGAGTGTTTTATGAATAATATATATATTAACTGCCTTAAGTACTTAACTGCCTTAAGTACTATATATATATATAGTACTTAAGGCAGTTCATCTGAACAGTGAGTAAAATCTTCCAAGAATAAATGAACTTTTAGTATTCACGCCAGTTACAGCTGTTTGGAAGTTGTTCTTAGTTAGGCACTTAGTTTATTTCTCCAAAACATTAAGACAATAAACACAATTTCAGAAAGGAGGAATTACATCCTTATCTGTCTCAGTTCTAAACCTTAACACATGCATATCCTGAATCTGAATAAGGGATCCTAAATCCCATTGTTACATGGCAATAGTCGTTAAGTACACTGAACTTTTATCTCAGGTAATATTTTCCAACCTAAGTTTTATAGTGGAAGCATCTCTCTATAACTTCAAGCCAGCATTACAGGGATCACTCAACGGTTGGACTTTGTCTCCAATCTATTCTGGTGATACAAAATACATCTCTCTCAATATCTTTCATCTTTACCTAAAAACTAAGCATGAATGTCACATAAATAGGCAATGAAATCACCTGGGTTTTTCCTTAAATTGAACTTTATGATTGAAACACTCTCTATTTTCAGAAATATGGAATAGAAAAAGATAGAGAATACCATACTAAAATAAAAGGACCTATTATGTGAATATGACAATGGCCTGGTAGCCAGAGAAAAGACAAAGTATTCATGTTGAATAATATTATAAATATATTCAGTCATTATGATAAATGAGTAAAATATATCTTTATCAATTTAATAGCTGAGTATATCATGACTTTCTGCTTTCTGAATATAATTTTAGTAGATTCTACTTTAGTTCTAAAATTGCTAGAAAATAAAAATAGTCACCATGAATTATGGTTTTTAACAACTTTGTCTGAACCATATTTATTATTAATGTTTACGCATCCATATAAACTGAGCCATTTAGTCAATAATCGTAAGTTGAGTATCTATCACATGCTAGATCCCATAAATATAAATATATATTAACATACATACATGAATATGCCTTCAAGAAGAAATACAGTATATGTTGATAGAAAGGCAGACATGTAAACGTATAAATTATAATGTAGACCATGAGAAAAGATACAAATAAATGTCATGGATAAAAGAATAAGACAGTTAACCATTCTGTCTTCGAAGTTCAGTGAAAGCATCTAAGAAGAGGCAATTTTTGAACTCAGTCATGTAGGAGAAACGTAATTTACCAGGAAGGTAAAATATGAAAAGGTAGAAAGACTGTGTCAGTCAAAGGCCATATATGGTATGCTCAAGAACATGTGTGAAGAGCTTGGCATCACCGGAGTATTGGGTCCACAGTAGGACGTGTTAGGAGAGAAGACTAAAGCCATCATTTGATGCTAGTCAATATAGAATTTTTGCTAAGATAACGAGTCTGTAACTAAATCCTGTAGGCAACAGGACATAAATTAGTTTCAAAAGTGAAATAAATAATCCAAATCCTTTCTTGGGGAAACAAGACTAGTAGAAGTTGGAAGAAAGTTTAGAAAGAGAGGCTGAACATTTGAGATCATATAGCTGACTTTTCCAACAGTCTACTTAAGAGATGAAAAACAGCTGGAATCAAGAAAAATTTGAGGCAGAGACAAATTCAGACACCAAATAAACATGTAATTAAAGAAAATATATGTGCTAATGTCACTAAAACTAAGGTGAATCATTTGTATGTAAACTGTACTAACTTATGAATAGATCTTAACCTGATGGAAACCATACCACTACTCTGATATGCTCATATATACAGAATTCCCCATTCATTCTTACAAGATCTACAGACCCCAGTTAAGATCTTCTGCTTTAGATTGAGTTCTTTGAGGAAAGGAGATATCTCTTATTCAAATCTATTTCCATAGTGTCTACAATAAAACACAGTACAAAGTAGGCAGTTCATAGTTTTTTAGTTAAATTGAATTCTCCATTGAAAATTGAATGGTTTCATTTGCATTAACTACTGCATCCTAGAGTCTCCTCATGTCACTAAATTATGTAATTTAACACACTTTTCTCATATACAAACTTGAGTGTACTTAAAATAATTTCCCCTTTATATTTCTGGTATTCTTTTATTCATAACTATTTATATTCTCCCTTCAAATATGTATGTTTGTGTTTATGGTGCTATCACAAGAAAACCAATGCAAGAAGTATTCTCTATTGGATACTCTCAGAGAGAAGGCAGTGGTCAAAATATTAAAAGGGAAAAGACATTAGCTGTGATGCAATGCCAAATGGGGTGTCCTTCTTTTCCTACTTTTTAACCTTTTTGAGAAGAAGACAAAAAGTTTTATCATTGCACATAACTAACTTGAACTAATAGAATAAAGAAGAGGGAGGAATGATAGGTAGCATGACTTCACTTGCCAAATGATAGATAATCAGAGTATAAAATACACCTGTGCTCTTGTGAAGCAGCAGCATGTGTAATGTTATAAGCATGGATTTCAAAGACAGACTGCTTGGGTAAACCCTGGCTCTCCCACTTATTTCCTGTGATCTGAGCAAGTTATTTAACCTCTCTGTGCCTCAGTTTTCTCATCTGTAAAATAGGATTAATAATAACACCTCACTGAATTATTGTGAAGATTAAATGAGTTGTATTATTAAGACATGCTTAGAACATCATTTCTATATAAGTGCTACGTGCAGATTTGCTAAAACATTTTTCTTGGCGGAAAAAATCTCAGCACACAGTCAAATGTCTAAAGGAAATTGTGACCTATGAGGCCAAAATGTTGAATAGGAATATTTAAATTTAATGTGAAAAATCAAAGTATCATGTCTATTGCAAAGTTATTAAAAGATATCTGATTCTTCTTGTTGATTTAATTCCACATACAGTAATTCAATAACATGAATAAATCGGCGTATCTCACCACTAAGTATATTTATGACATGCGATAATTTCCTGGAGAAGGAAAAAAAGATTTAACGGAATCAAAGCTGTTTTAAAGGTACGGGAATGTAAGATTAAACATATTTTTGTTGGTATAATCAGGTTCAAATTAATAGCACTGGCATCCTAGATGTAGAAAAGGAGGAGAATTTACAAAAACGTGACATGTACCCAAGCAGCCATGTTGAAAAGGTGACAGTGGCTTCACTGACCACCTAAGTGCCCTGCTACCTTGTTAACATGATGATTTTATGTATTTAAGTTGCTAAGAAGGACCAAAATGCCTTATTCATGTTTGTGCATGCTATTTAAGCATCAGCCAGAGAAGCTGTGCTGCCTTCTCTCCTCTTACCCATGAAGCCCAGTTTCCTAATCTTCTGCAGTGTTCCAGACCCTCAGATGAGCAGCCAGAGGAATTACCCTGAATTGTATATTCTAGAATAGGAAGCAACTGGGAATTATTGAATTATCAAAATAACAGTGTGAATGTGATGGAGTTAGAAATTAGTGTAGTCATATTAGAAAATACAGTTTCTATGAAATATATTCTTCTACAAAATTCCAAGTACTATATGGAATACTAGGATCTAATCTGAGCAAAGCAAAAAATGGAAAAACAATGATTTATCATGGTGGAATGTTCAAAACACGCTCGTTGTAACTCTACCTGGAAAAACCTTTTATTAGAAAGTATATGACATAGAACTTTCACGCTAATTTTAAATATCTTACTTTAATATTATTCTTACATTTTGTATGGTTTTTTCCCCTCTAATTAAATTGTAAGCATCTCAAAAGCAGGGATTCTTGAAAAACAAAAACAAACAAACAAAAAAATCTTATGCTCCCTGTTGGAACAAATTTACTTATAAAGAATTCTAAGAAGCCAGGAGCGAATCTTGTGTATGGCTATTAAGTAAATGATAATTATAAAGCAAAGGATGAAAGCCAAACTATTAGAGGAGCAGACTGGTCAAAAAGTGAGTGTAGGCACAACAGACCATGAGAAACCTACCATTGTATTGTGCTGAGAAGTGGGAGTCCTATGGCCACAAGTCTCTTGCGTCAGCAGAGAAACTGGCTGAAATTCCTCAGAGTGAGGTTTGTTGGGAAAACTCACATGCAAGGGAAGGTGAAAGGCTGGGAGCCCGTCACTCTCCTCTTCTTCCACTTTCTGTCTGCTTGTCACCATGGCTACCTCTCCATCTGCTTCCCCATACGGAGAGGCTGGTCGCTTGGAAGACATCCTGGAAGGAACAAAAGAGGAGAAAATAATGAAACCTCCACATAAATCCTTAATGCCGTCATTGTGTGGTTAGGGGCCATTGTAACAGAAATGCCTTTTTGTGCTAGCAGAGAGCAGGAAACCATCCAAATACCACTGCAAAGCACACACAATCAGAAACAATGGCCAAGCAGGTAGCAACAGAACAGTGCTTGTTTGTTGTGAGAATAATACACTAATATAGCACTCTCTTGTATTCTGGCTTCTTAAACAAGAGAATTCACCTAAGAACAGTGCATAATGAAAGACCATTCCATTTTAAAGGAAAGAAAAATACCCATCTAGTTTTTCACTCTGATAGACTTTATTGAAGACAAAACATCTATGAATAGCAAATACTGTTGGCAGTTTAAAAGAAAAGAAATAACTAAAATTTCTTTCATCAAAAAATAAACCAAATAAATGATTGCCATTAAAACATACTTGCATTATTTAAAAGTAAGATTATTGTGAAATGTGGAAGTATTGGTGATAAGCAAATACTCAGAGCAACTGACAAAAAGTTTGATATTTGCTGAAAGCTTATTAAGGATTGAATAAATTTTACAATCACTGTTAATCTTGAAATATTTGAGAATTTTCTTTCCCTCACCTCCCCAAATCACCCAATTTTGGCATTTAGTTGTAATATCAAAGTTACAAAATAATAAAAAAGGTTAGAATATAAAAATATTTCATTTCTATTTTCACAATTCTATGAATGACTTGGATATGAATAATCCTCAGACTTATTTACTGCTTAGAATACCTAAATAAAAGAAAAAATCCAAAGAGGGATTTTTTGATGAGCTAAGGCCTATATGAAAATGGGCTTAGATAAACGAACAAGAATAAAACATTTTACGTTTACTTGAGTCTGGTTCAGAATATTATCAGAAGTTAAAATTATGCGGCAAATATTTTAAATAGAAAGTTCCTTTTCCTTTCATTAAAAGTTTTACATAGAAATGGAACTGAATTAAAATGCTTAATTTAAAAAAAAAACCTCTCATAGTATTTATATCTGACCTTGAAAAAGCTGTATTTTTTGTTCAACAAACAAAGAGCAATTTACAGAATCATTCATTCTTATTCTATTCCAGTGAGTTGGGAGGCAGGAAAGTATTTACTAATAGCCATACCACTTCCGTCATATATTTATTTACTTATAAATAAATAACTGATTTTTAAACTTAAAATGTGTTCTCCAAAGAAACGCCTCTGATCATTGTTGAATAATACTATTTTTAGTGTTAGAAGTTTCAAAAGAAAAATGTATTTAAGTACTGAAGGTACTCTATTAAAAAATAATAGAACAGTAGAAGGAAATAAGCGCTTTGGAATCAGACAAATGTGGATTAAAACACTGATGCTGCCACTTACTAGCTGTGAGACTTAATTTCTCAATCTTAATTTACTCATCTTTAAAGTGAGATATAATATCAACCTTACAAGTCTTTTTGAAAATGGACTGTATAACGTATGAAAAATAACTAGTATTTAAAGCAGAGGAGACATTCAACAAACATAGCCTTTATTTATTTTACAAACTTTACAACTACAGTGTGACCCACCCATCCTTAAAAAACAAAAACAAAAAAACTCCAAACTGAGTAAAGCAGATTGCCTTGTAAGAGTTTAACTGTAAAATCAATATAAAATGCAAAGTCTCCCTACAGAGAAATTCTCCCTGGCCAGCAATGCTTAACAGTTAATCAATCAAATGTATTAACAAGTGTTTTTTGAAATGTTAATAGTAGGGGCGTTGATCAGCCAAAGAAACAGATAAAGAAGAGGAAATATTAGCAGCTACCATGTGAGAACTGTCTAAAGAAGTAGACAGTGGCCTTCACATTTCAAGTATTTTTAACTATTTCCAATCCCTTGCCAAGGTCTATTCCAAGTATATTCTAAGTATGGAAAAAGATGTGAAAGGCTGGAGTTCAGAGAGTTAGAACAGTTCTAGTTTCATTGGCAAGACCGTACAGATAACCAAATCGATATATTACTCTAAATAGTAACCCCTGAACACAAATTTAACTCCTACTGTTGGGATTCCATGTTCTGCAAGCAAACTTCTGATTCCCATATAAAGAATTTGCAAACAGAACAAACTTGAAATATTTAAGTCTTTGTCAAGTGATTTATCAGAGTAAATTAATAAAGAAACTTTTAATTATTTCTTCGTTTCACATGTAGCTTGACTACAAGGAGATTATGCCTTTGTTATACAAACCCTAGTATTTATGGTCTGTGTGGGCATTATCATTCTTACTGGAATTAATATGCTGGTATTCTGATGTCTGCCTCAGCCTCATACTGCAGTCTCTTAGTGTCTGAAAACTCTAGGCAAGGGCCAGTCTCTGGGTTATCAAAGCAGAAAGCGAAATCAGCTCGTCTTCCCTAAGTTAATACAATTCTATGACTTTAAGAATCATGATTTTTCTGTTGATTTTTACTAGTATTAATATCATTAGGAATATCAATTATGAAAACTGAAAGTCCAAAAGTAGACATAAGATAGATAAGGTAAACAGATAAAATACTGACACTCTTTTCAAAACTTACTCTCATTTCAATATCTAAATTAACTTTATATACAACTGGGTAAGCATTCTCTCTATATAACATTCTATGGAGCAAAACGTTTAGGATCTAAAATACTGAATATGAAAGAGTCATGGTGCCACAAGGCAATTGATCCTAAAATATCATATATTTCATGCCTATTTCAATTCCATTGTCAGAGTGCTATAGAATATTCTTAATGTGTTGCACTTGAAAGTATTTTTAACATAACTCAGGTAACAGATTTCTTAAAGATTTGTTAAATTACTACAATAAAAATGATGATGGTTATATATAAATGATAAGCTAAGTCAGAAACAGTGAAATATGTAACAAATTACATAGAAAGCAATCAATCTGTTGGTCACATTATCCATATTTATTCTGACTCATAATACTTCTAAAGATATTGATAACAAAATCACCAATAACAGTAGATTCCTGAGTTTTTGTTCATCTACCAAAGAGTTTCATCTTGGACAGAGAGAAGTCTCCTTAATTTCATAGGCATTCAGAAGGCACCACAAATTTCTATACATTGTTCCTCTGAGATGTGTAGCTTACACTACAGGGCTTACCCCACATGGCTGTGTTGCAGTGCGAGGGTACCTAGGAATTATTTGAGGATCTAGGCTGGTGTGTGCTCTTATGTACTCATTCAGAGATTATTTTTGTCATTCCTATGGTTAAGTGCTAGGCTTACTAATGAACAAAACTTAGACTTCAAAGAAACTGACATGAAAAAGACAAATACAATCCAGAGTGAAACTGCCTGGCAGAGCTGTGATGACATAACAGTGGTCTTTAACTCAGCTTTGTGTGTGGTCAAGAAAACCTTTTGAAAGAACTTGACATTTAATCCCAGGGCAAGAAAGAATCTTCCAAATCCACAACTATTTGCTGACCACCTACTACATGTAAGACACTCCCTCTAATGGGAATGAAAAATGTAATTCATGGCCTCTGCTTAAATAAACTTAAGAACTGGTTGAGAAGATTTTAAATAAAAGGAGATATAATAATGAAAGGTGACAGTTCAGTCTAAGGGCCAAATGACATTATAGCCAAGCACCTGAAGGCTTCATGAGGGCCAGAGGATTCTTGAATGCTTCAAAAAATGTTTGACTACTGGCTTTTAAGGGAAAAGAAGAATGAATGAAAGCCTTGCGATAAATGGAGAGGGAATTTCACATAGGAAGTAATGGTAAAGGCAAAGATGTAGAAATAACTTCTAGAATGTGTGATATTAAACTTAACTAGGAAAAGGAGGAGACTGAAGAATTATGGATAAAATCCCAACTCTAGTCTGTAACACACCTGGATTTACTGAGTTACACGAACAAAACAGATAAGAAACATCCTCCCTTGTAGGAGCAACTTGGTTTTACAAGGAGTTGCCTTTCCTTTACCTTCCCCTGAAGCTTTCTGCACAATCAAGCTACTCTGGGCAATATGTGATAGTAATTTAAAAACTACTGTGGTCTTTTGCTATTGGCTAACGGCTTTCCATGTGCACTGTAAACACTCTGCAAGGAGGATATCCCCAAATGTGTTCAGACATGTATAGCAAATTTAAAGGTATTGTAAAGGGTGTGAGACTGCAACAGAAAACTAAACCAGCAGTTCTCAACCTTTGGCTGCACACTGGAATTACCTGGAGAGGTTTTAAAAATACGGATGCCTGGGTCTCACCCCTACAAATTCTGATGTTGTTGGTTCTGGAGGGCAGACTGGGTATTAGAATTTTTTAAAGCTCTCCAGTGATTCTAATATGCAGTTAATGTTGCAAACCATTTGTGGTTGCCAGAATAATGTCCCCTTAACCAAGGTGTCTGTGTGCTAATTCCTTATGTGGCAAAAAGGACTGCGCAGGTGGGATTAAGTTAAGAATCCTAAAATAGGGAGATTTTTCTGAATATTTTTGGCGAGTCTAAAGTAATAATAAAGATCCTTATAAGAGGGGGAGGCAGAAAAGTCAGAGACAGAGTGGACAATACTATCCTATTGGCTTTGAAGACGGAGGAGGAGGCCATGAGCTGAGGAATACAGACGGCCTCTAGAAGCTAGAAAAGAGAAAGAAACAGAGTCTCCCTTAGATCCTCTAGAAAGAATGCAGCCTTGCCACACCTTGATTTTCATACTTCTGACCTCCAAAACTGTGAAAGAACACATTTATATTGTTTAACCTACTAAATGTGTGATAATGTTATAGCAGCAAATGAAAACTATTAAATAATATATCACTGATTTCAACACATTGCTTTTACAGTTGTTATTTCCTCAATCTAAAATCTTCCTATTCCAGATAAATACTTGCCTTATTCCCTCTATTCTTTCAGTTGTTTTGTTCAAATTTTATTTCCTCAGTGAGGCCTTCCTTCATTACTCTTCCTAAACCTGAGCCCCATCCCTTTTTTATTCCTTACTCTGTTTTGTTCATAGCCTTTATCACCTGACATATTTTATATGTATTTCTTTGTTTATTATCTGTCTTTCCCACTATAATACACAATCCAAGTACGCATACTTTATTGTTGTTCATAGCTACTTGCCCAGTACATAGAACAATTCCTGAACATAATAATCTTTCAATAAATATCTGTTAAATGAATAGCTACCAACTAAAACCAACAACCCTCTGATTATACTCTAGCTATGGATAGCTGCAAGATCTAATCTTATGAACAATTATGCTTGGAATATGTCTTGTATTATCAGAAAAAAGGAAATCCAGTTCAGTAATAACAGCATTCTTCTTTTTAATAATTTCAATGTAAAGAAATTGGTAAGCCCTCTTTAATTATGTTTCTAAAGAACTTGTGAAAAATATTATAGTTCTATATAAAATACATAAGTAAAAGACTATAAAAGTTAAGTAACTTTACAAAATACTCTACATAGTTAATTATTAATAGACCTATTACTAAGATATCACCTATTTACTGTTTTAAACTTTAATAAACTCTGCTTAGGATATGTTCTTTTTTATAATTATTCTTGAAAAATGACATGTGCAAAGTCAAAGGAATTCTGTTTATGGTACAAAGTCAGAGGATTCTGATATGGTACCATATAAAATGGAAGACTCAGAATAGAGATTACTTTCCTTATATAGCAGTCTCCTTTTAAGTTTCTTTCTTTCTCTATTTCAACCTTTGACTAGATAATCCAGTGATAAAGTAAAGTCCTAGGAAGTAGTGCCTTCTACTGGTAATTCTTTTGGAAGGATAATATTATTTATCTAAGGCTTGCATTTATATATTAAAATTACAAAAAATAAATATCTAAAAACAGCAAACTCAAATTGTAGTTCTTCTAGATAGCCTTGCCTTCTTACCACCACGGCTAAAGCAACTTTGCCCAACCTCAAACAAAATCAGCCACTCTTGTGAGTAGCCCATGTGACACAGTAACATTATAACCTGTACCTTTTATTCAATTGTTTAATTTTTTTCTTTTTATTAATATCTGCACTAAAACTACAATACAAGCACCTGGAACAAAAAGTATCATTTTTAATTTCTTGAATTGCCATGACATGTAGCATGTTTTTTACTTAATAAGATTTTGTACGTACACGTCCCATTTTTGACCACTTTACTTTATGTTGCCTAGATTAACGCTAAAAATATGACTGTATGATAAAGATCTCTCCGAACGCCTCCACATTTTTCCCCAAATATTCTAATCCTCTATGTTAAATGAGATATAATTAATTATCTGGCTACACAATTCCTAGCACATGGTTGGCACTCAATGTGGTTTTTTCCATGAATAAATTAATGCATCGATAGAGTCTCTATTTTGTGCCAGGCAAATTGTTTTTATGTTATGAAGAAAACACACAACTTAGATATAACAACCCTAAAGATTTACTTTAAGGAAGTTATAGTTTAGATGGAAATAGAGGACATATACCCACTCATCCATTCATGCATCCATTCATCCACTAGTGGAAAAATATTTAGTGAAAGACACCATGTGCCAGGTGGATAGCAGCACAATTAATAAATCAAGAAAGAATATTATAAGGACTTTTTATCAATATGAGTACAATGGGACACAGATAATAGAGAGATGATGTCTCACTAAAATAATCGAAGACTGCTTCTTAAAAAACATAAGACTTCAACAGAGCAATGAGGGATGAAGCAGACACAGAGGGAAGAGGCTCCCAAACAGGAGAAATGAGATTCATAAATCAAAGCAATTTACAGAATGATCTGAGACAGTGAGTAGAATGGTTTGGTTAACGGAGTAATTTTAGGAGTAAAGATAAAAGGTAAGGACCAGATTATAGAGATTCTGGTTAAAGTCTTGCCAACTTTGAATTGTTACACCAAAATGATGAAATTTATACTGAAGGCAGAGGAGAACTGATGACAGTTTGTGAGCAACAGAGTAACATAATCAAAATATTAGTTTAGGAAGAAAAATTTGCAGAAATTGGTAACTGACAGAAGGTTGAAGGTAAGAACTGAAGAGGAAGAGGTATTACTGGGTGAGATAAATTCAAAGATAAAGATATTACTTGACTGTGTAATTTAGGGAACAATAGTGCTAATAAGAGAAACATATACATTAGAAAGAAGGCCAATTTGAAAGAAAATATGAAATTTTATTTTAGAAAGGAGTCTTTGTTGGTGGCAGGATTTTAAAAAAGAACTACAGATAATAGATAATCAGAAAATGCAGGACTTCTATGGAAGTAGCCAACGTAGTGCATGTAGTCTTTTAAACACAAGAAAAGACTTCAGCAATAATTGTAATTATTTCTCACTCATTTCCTCTAACATATTCTGAGTCAGTATTATCATTATTCTTATTTTAGAAAAGAGAAAACTAAGTTATAGAGTGGTTAAATATCTTTTGTTACACTACCTGGTCTTTGCACTATACCACACAGTAGCATCTCTTAGAAAAATCATAAGAAAATAGAGTGGGGGCTGGGGGGTACCTAGATTTTGCTGTCCATCCACCATTAAAAGACCAGTGGACAAAGAAGACGGAGGAAATAAGACAGGTGAGGTGAGGTTGAAGTGATAAGAGAAGAAATCATAATTACTCTTGTAACAGTTGTACAACACTAAATATTCTGAATATGAACTTCCGAATTCTAGACCATGATATTTATTTAACTTATGATTTTCATTTATCGCTCTCCCAAATACTTGTTTTTTATGTTCATTCCCTCATGTTAAGTTTTAAGCATAGCAGAACAACAACTGAAAATATTTAAAAGAATGAATCTTCTTCAGGGAACACTGAATATGGATATGCAAAAGAAAATAAAAATTGGCAATCCGAAGAGGATACTATATTTCTGGAAGTTACACATGCCTTACGTTTTTCTAGTAGCAAGATTTATTTGATCAAGACATTTATGTTTATTTGTCTGGCTCCTTTTGTGAAAAGACATTAGAAATTAAATTTTACCCTATATTAACGATTTTTTTTTACAACAGAATGTTATTTATCTGAGGAATCAAAACAGATCTTAAGCTTGAATGGAAAAATTTTACTTGAAATAAATGAAACAACCAACACTTCTACTTGATATATAAACAGAATTACACAAAGTTAGCATGTCACTTTATCAAAGAAAAGCATATCAGTTTAATAACTATTATCTATGAATTTCAATTATAATTATTTGTATCTTATGGTTCATGCTTTCCTTTTCCCTTGTACATGTTTTGAACATCTTTATTTTCCTAAGGTAAGAGTTAGCTTTGTGTTTACTCTGTAAGCATTCCATGCAAATTTTACAACCAAGTCTGTCATATATAATATTCACAAGTCTTTCAAATAGAAAATTTATTTATGTTAAACATATAGTCTTTCAAACTTTCACACCATTTTTCTTCTCTTTTCTCTAAATCCTCTTTGCCATCAGTTTCTGATATAGAACATGCCAATCTCCATACTTCTCTACCCGTTGCTTCCCACATACAAAGACCTCATTCATTATATTGTTATTTAGAGGCATGAACAAGTTCATCAGGTCCTGGAATAAGATGTAAATGGAAGTAGAAACACAGCTTTCATAGAAATATAAAAACAGACAACACAGAGCAATAAATAAGACTGAACTTCTTTGTAATCCTTACTATATATTTCACCAGAATAGGAATCAACAAAACTTATCAACACATGTACATACAAAGGCAAAAACAGTTTTCAAGCTATAGCTACTTATGAATAAATTATTATTGCTTTGAAAGACAATCTGAGTTTATGCAAAATACTTTATTATACATTACAAAAGCTTAAACTGTATCTAAAACTGTGTCATTTGAAAATGTTTGGTCACCAACAACTTTTAAAGGGACCTTTAGTAAAGTTGTTCCCTATGTTTATCTTGTTATATGTTTAGTTTTTGAGATGTTCTCTGCATTGAGATCAAGCTCTTCTTTATACTATTCCTTCCTTTTGACACAAACACCACCAGTTTTAACTTCTTCACCACCTTTTTGCCCTTCTTTTTGCTAGCATCACTGCTCTTACCAAATAGCTTCACTCAGCTTCTTCTATTCCAGCCAGCAAAGTCAGAGATGGAAGACAGGATAAAAGGAGAAAAAAAAAATGAAAATGTACAGGGTTCCCCCAGGAAATGGTGAAAACGAAAAGGAAAAAAATGTGACATTAAGGATAGATAAGGAAGATCAGAGGGCAATATATGGATGATTTTGTATCTGGGTTCTTTGCTGTGTTCCATTGTCTATGTCACTATTTTTGTGCCATGTCAGATCTCTATCTCTTACCACTCATAAAAATTAATTCAAGATGGATAACAGATTTAAATCTAAGACATGAAACCATAAGACTTCTAGAAGAAAATGTTGGAAAAACTCTTACAGACATTGGCCTAAGCAAAGAATTTATGAAGAAGACCCCAAAGGCAATCACAGCAACAACAAAAATAAATGAATGGGACTTAATTACATTAAAAAGCTTCTGCACAACCAAGGAAACAATCAACAGAGCAAACAAACAACCTACAGATTGGGAGAAAATAATCACATGCCATACATCTGATAAAGGGCTAATAACCAGAATCTACAAAGAATTAAAGCAAATCAGCAAAAAAAAAAAAAAATCAAACAACCCTATTAAAAAGTGGGCAAAAGACACGAACAGAAGCTTTTCAAAAGAAGATAGACTAATAGCCAAGAAGCATATGAAAAAATGCTCAACATCACTAATCATCAGAGACAGGCAAATAAAAACCACCCGTGAGAATGGCTTTTATCAAAAAGTCCCAAAACAACCTATGCAGGCATGGATGCAGATAGAAAGGAACAGTTACACACTGTTGGTGAGATTGGAAACTAGTTCAACCTTTATGGAAAGTAGTATGGAGATTCCTCAAAAAACTACAAGTATACCTACCATTTGATCTAGCAATCCCACTACTGGGGAAAAAAAAAGTCATTTTATTAAAAAGACACTTGTACTCGGACATTTGTTGCAGCAAAATTCACAACTGCATAGATATGGAAACAACCCAAGTGCCCACTAATACATAAGTAGATTAATAAAATGTGGTATATGTAATACCATGGAGTACTACTCAGCCATAAAAAATGGTGAACTAATACCTTTTGTAGTAACCTGGATGGAAATAGAGACCATCCTTCTAAGAGAAGTATTGTAAGTACGGAAAAACAAACACCACATGTGCTCACCATTAAATTGGAACTAAACGATCAACACTCATGTACATATGGTAGTAAAATTCAACAAAAATCAAGCAGGTGCTCGGGGGGAGGACGAGATGGGTAAATTCACACCTACAATGTACACTATCTGGGTGATGGACACACTTACAACTTTGACTCAAACTGTACAAAAGTAACTCATGTAACTAAAATGCATGCCCATAATATTCTGAAGTAAATAAATAAATAAATAAAATAAAAATACTTAAATACTGGGAAAAAAGAAAATAAACAAATAATTTTTAAAAAACAAGATAAATAAGGAGACTCAGAAATAGTATCTGAAAGAAATGAGTGTTTGTTAGTTGGACACAGGATATATCAAAGGTTCTTGAATTAATATATCTAAAGTAAATAACAAAATTAACTTTAAAATGCCCCTTTTTGTTTTGTTTTATTTTCTAAACAAGCAAGATAAGCATTTCAGAATAGTTTATGGCAGCAAAATTTCATCCTACAATGATTTCGAATTCAAAATTCAATTCTTTTTTTGCTGCTGTCTCTTCTCTTACTATTTCACTAATAATTGTAAATCACTAAACTTTTACTCCAAAATTAGACTGTCTTATTGTATGAAGACTACCCAGAAAATTTTCTAATAAGAAGATTGCTTAATTATGAGCAATGTAATAGCTAGGCTATAAAGCTAAAATTTATTCAAACAAGTATATCTGCCAGCTAAAATGTCTTATCTTTATTTTTTATTATGTTATTTTAAAACTAATCCACACTTGTGCCTGAAACAGTAGCATTCCTGATAAATAAAAAGGTAGAAAGAATATTTAATTAAACTCTACTGGAATAATTCTATTAATATAATGTTCTAATACTTAGAAAAAATATTAGAGTTCATTATGATAAATCTGACAAGACGGAAGGAAAACTAGTTTAGGAGAACTTTTATGACTCCTAAATGCAAAGTCAATTTCCTAAAGAAAGGAACTAGTAAAAATGTTTTAAAAGAATTCTACATTGTTTTGAAAAAAATTATCAAAACTTTTCTCATAGTTTGTAAGAAAGATTATGGCAGTAAGCACTTTCTACTTAGAAAACAGCTTAACTTTACCATTATTTGAATCATTAAAAATTGTAGCAATTTTATTTCCTCATCTCAAAAAACAGAAACATTTATATTTGAGTTATTAAACATTTGATTACAGAATCTCTCTAATCATCAAATATACTAAATTTAAAAAACCAAGTCATCTTGAAGATAACATAAAAAAAATGATTAAGACTTAAATGTTGAAGAGAAATTTAGGTTGTAGGTAAATTGACCAAATGCAGGAGTCTGGGAGAAAACAATGTAAGTCCATAAATAACAATGTGCTGTGAATTATTTTATTCCTGTGTTGTTATACCTTTGTCATTAATCACAAACAAAAAAAAAAGTTTGACCTTTAGCTATCTACAGGTTAAAAAAGTCAAAGTCCTTTTGTTCTAATTATCTATCCATTACTTGGAATAATCTAGCATTAAGATCTGTGATTCTAGAACTTATTATTTATAGTTAGAGAAGGTATACTTTTTAAGGAAATAAAAAGCTTTTCCATTTGAGCATGGGTTTTGCCTTTATGACAGCTCTAAGTCCACAGGATGTGGAGGGATGATTTAAATTTTACATCAAAATTGTGACTGCACTAGACTTTCTCCCCTTCTCAAGGGAGGCATTGTTCTTGCCTTTCCATAACCAGGCGTGACAGCGCCAGACTGGAGTCATACGGCTGGTCTCTGAGTCAGCGTGAAAGTGCTCACCTCCTGAGTTTCCCCAGATGCTCGGCTCCTCGTGTGTCTGAGAGCTGAGCACAGAGTAGCCACATACCCCATTTCTGAGACAGACAGAGGATTGAAAGGAAGAATCTAGGGATCAGTAAAAACTCTCTCTTGTAATAGATGTGGTAAAAAATCTTTTATTAATAATATAAAGTACCAAAAATATAAAAAAGCTCCCAAGCCCTGTATTTAATGGACGTACCATTTTTTTCTGACCCAAAAATTCAAATTGATTAACAAGGAATTGTATGCTTTTGGGTTAAGGAAATAAAGTGTTAAAATCAGAAGCCTTCTGGATTTTTCTGAGACATGTGATTGTCACATGTATATATTTCAGGTTATAGACAGCAAGATAGACACTAAAAGAATATTATATGAAATGTATATCTATTCTCAACATCTCTAATAAGATATCTTTTAAAACTATCTGTAGAATCCCTGCAACAGGGACAATCTTTTCTACCAGAACAATTGTTAGTGTAAAAGGAATTAATTCAGTTTATATTGTTCTATCCTTGAATTAATCTGTCAGGAAAGTTTGAAAGGTACCTGTGTCTTGTGTAAATATGTAACCATGTGAGTCTAGGGAGAGGGGGAGAAAAACAAAGAGAGGAAGAAGAAGAAATAAAGGAAGAGGAGGAGAAGGAAGAGGAAGAGAGAGGAAATGTACTATCTAATGATACGTTAATAGTATTAATATTTTTTCTTTTTTTTATGCAATCTCTCTATTAAGGATTGGACCACACTACCTTAATTTAAACATAATCTGATGCTAACAACTTTCATTGACTATAAAATTCAAAACTATTTGGTTGAAACTTTTGTGTATATTAATGGAAAAAATAAAGTAGCAGCAAAAACGCCTTCCAGTTTGTTAACCCATGAAAATGAAAGCTAAATGACATGTAATTTCTAAATATTACTACTACAGTGAGTAGTACGAATCTCTCAATAAGGCCAGTCATTTTTTATGGTATCCTCATGAGAAAATATTAATGTCTACATATATTCACAAGTGCATGTATATGTGGGCACTTTTATAATAACTTATAAAAATAGTTCATCATATTCATCACATTCGTAGTGAAAGAAGATGGATTTTATTTTTTATGAACCTCACTGATTAGGTGAGGTGCATATGCAAAAAAATTAGTTTTCAGTAAGAAAAATACCTATTTAGGATTAATGATATTGAGTCCTCTGTAAAAATATCATTTCACTTGTTTTAATGACTTGGTCATTTTGATCCTTTCAGGACTTCATAGCCCTGTAATGGCAGAAATGCAAATAGGAAATAAAATTTTATTTTCCAAAATAATATCTTTAAGTACTCATTTTGAGCCTCCTTCCTTGTCTCCTTATCTGCGCTTCCTCTTAAAGTGCCCACTCCCACTCCTGCTCTCTCCCTCCCCACATTACTAAGTCTAAATAAACACCAAATTGTTCCATAATCAAAAGTGACTTATTCTTAGCATGCTGTATGTCTTGAAATAAAATCTGTGGCATGTTTAATTTATTTAAGATCTAATAATGATGACAAAAATAATTAAGCAACCAGTCTAGTTTTAACTTCTTTTGTTTTCAAAGGTCATTGTGAAATCAAGCAAGTTAAGCTGTCTAAAGCAAACCTCTAGAGAATGTTTTCCCCTCTAGCAGAAATGAGCAAGGAGGCTCACAGCTAAAAGGAATACTGAGAACTGTCTACGTAGTCCAATGAAGAGCAATATTATGACCCCCTACCCTCTTTGGAATCCAAATAACCCTGACAAAGAGTAGTTTATACATTGCTAAATTCTAGTGAATTTAAGGGGATCACTTTTTCTTTCCATGCCCCACGTAGACTTCATTGCAGCCTGTTTCTACAGCAGCTGTTGAAAAGTGTACAAAGTAGAAAATATTTGTTATATTGAAAATAGACGGCAAAGAACACATACACAGTGCACAAATCTTTTTTAAAACAACAGCTTCTGATGTGAGAGATGGGCATACTAGACAAATACAAATTTTATCAACTTCACAGCAAAAATGAAGAATTTGTCATCATAATCATGAAAAGCCCAAAAGTAAGGGTGCAGTGCCAAAGACGATGAGCATCTATCAACCCAAACTCCAAAACAGCGGGATGCAGCTATGGTTGATGTTATAAGAATACTGAGCCTCTTCATTGGCTCCTTTCATGCCAAAGCTCCTTTGCTTGGATGAATATGAATTAAATCCATAAGCTTTCATATTTTTCTAGCTTGACCTCTAAACTCATTTTATGTCTTAACTGTTTATCTTCTTTACCCATTAATCTTTCTGGTTTTAGCACATTCCCTGTTGTTTTTAGAAAAAAAGTTTAAAAGCATGGTTCATACTGCCACTGTGGACAAGTTAAGAATGTTAGCTCTTTTCTATAAATGGCTAAGAACAGTTCACTAGTAACTGAAAGGCTACCAGTTTCCTGCCCATGAAATAAAAATTCAAAGGGTATGGCATATTCTGTAGAGAAGAAAATCATCAAACTCTTGCAATGATATGACAAGTATAAACACACAAAAAGATCTCAGTATAAGGTTTGCACTAGTTTTTAAACAGGGCTAACAGTAATGTCACTATTAATTCGTATTTGTTTACATTTTAAAAGTATGTCACAAAGATAAACCTTTTGAAACAAATAGAATAAATAGCTCTTGTACATGCTTTCTCTTTTCAATTGGTTCTAAGGCTTAGCACACACAATGTAGCTATTTTCTAAAATACTGCCACTACAATAGAAATATCTAATTTGAGATTATAATTTCAGATGGTGATATAAATAAGTTCATTCCTATTGTTTTGTAAAACACAGCTGACAAGAAATTTTACCGTTTAACACAATCAATTTACCCATATCACCACAAAATCTGTCAGTACAGAAATTAAAAATCTTAAAGGTGTTCACTTCACAAATCTGTAAAAGAAAAATCATTCAAACAAAAGCAAAACCTGCAAGCTGGAATCTTGCACTTTGATAATGGTGTTTACCATTTACCGTTTTATAGGTACTCTGTCTGCCATCTTTTCTGCTGTTCTCTACTGTTTTCCCCAAAGCTTAACAAAGGCCCAGCTGTATAAACTAGTCCTGTCAAAGAACATAGTTAAGGGATGGATAAAACAGGGAGGGGTGTCTAACATGCTGACCACTGTCTGAGCTTATGAGGATAAAGAAGCCTTGATGGAGAAAAGTAATCATCCATTCCTGTTTTCTTTTTTTTTAACCTCATTACCACATGCTAGAACATTTTTTTTCCACTACCCAAACACCCCCATTCCTAACCCCCACAACTGAAAGAACTTTGTGTTCCAAAAGGGACTGAATTCTCCCCAACCACTCCTTCCCTCCTCTTTTTTTTTTTTTTTTTTTTTTTTGGTTTGTTATTGTTGTTGTTTTTTTGTTTTTTTTTGCTGCTAGCAAGGTTATGGAGGCAGGATCACTTAAAGACTTCTTAAAATACTGTTTTCCTCTCCATGACACCATCCACACACAGTTCCCACAAATCATTTTTAATGGATATATTAAACTTGCTTTGGATTCCTTTTTACCAAAATATTATCAACAGCTTTTGATTTCAAGACAGTTATTTAAGCTAAGGACTCTAGAGAATGACCCATTACTTTAAAAGATAGTAAAGCATATATAATTAAGGTAGAACGAGTGCTGAAATCTAGGGTATATATCTTACATTTTAAAGAATGTGTTTCTCAGACAATACATATTTCAAATGGAGCTGGCGAACTGCACACTAAGACTGTGTAGCAACCGTGAGATGATTCTGAAATTTAAAGGAAAGTTTAGGCTGAGCTAATTAATCCTTTCAAAATCCTAGTTCTCATGTGTCCAAAAACATCAAACCATGGGGAAGATTTTCCAGAGATTTAAATACGCATTTCCTATTTTCAAGTTTGTCATTCTTGCACACTATGTTGACATTATTTATAAAGGAATGAAGCCAAATCCCCACAAAGATAGCTACCATAACCACATTGGTTAAAGAGTCAGGGAAACATATTAAATACCCAAGGAAATCCCTGGGCAAGAGCCACCAGACCTATATGGAGAGAGCTGTATCATCTGTAAAGTTAGTTCTATTTCAGGATGTCCTTTGAGGTTGGGACAAATATTTGAACATTATTAAATCCTCTATTTATCCAAAGACTGCTGCAGCTGCAGTGCAAGGCTTCTTCACACTGTCCTGTCAATGACCTAAAGGGATTATCCTTTTTTAGATGGGGTAAAATGCGATTCCTTCTCCAATCTGTGTACTTTTCTATTCAACATGAAATGTATATTTATAATACAAAACATAGCCTCCTAGGAGTAAACTATTAGCCACAGTTGCTTTAGAGTCTACCTCTTCCCGCATTGATGGCTGGTGTAGGTACAACAGCCACAGCCGTTCATATTCCCACTTGCTTCATGTGGTAGTCTACTTTCAGAAATAATTGAGTAATTACCCTCTGATATTTGGCTTTTACAAAACAAACCGAACATACCAAAATGTATCAAAAACAATACCTGCCAATGTCATATTAAAATAACAATACAGAAGTTAAATACAGAGGGAAAAAACAAAAATAAACTACATTGCAAAAGAAAGCAATGTTTAAAAACTCACTTCTTTACCATCATGAACTTCTCACCTTGCCTTTCCTGAAAATACTTAACTGTCAAAAATATATGTAGATAATCTATCCGATATTTAAAAAAAAAGCAACATATTATTTTGAAAAATAAAACTAAACTACTAAAGATAGCACCATTCTGTGACATGTTAAGAAATACTAATTAAAATGATTATTAAATATAAACCAAATTTCCTCAATTTAAATATATTTCCCAAAAAGAATATTTGTTTATAGTGCAGCATGTCTCTTTTACATAAATGAGTATCAGAATCTTAAATCTCCTTAAACTTGTTCTGTTTTCTTCCACCTCTTTGCATTCTTGCTGTTTTAAATTACTTACTAATAAAAACCTATAATGATCCAACTATCTCTGGAAATGTGTTTTAAAAGAATGTGTACCTTTTGTTCTTTATGTTTCCTTTCAAAGAGCAGTAAGAATAACAGTATTGTGAGAGAAACCTACAGATATTTTCTAGGACATATCTATACACTTTAGTTTCAGAGAGCTATGAATGACTCTCACTAATTATGCATTGATGTGTACCAGTCACTGTGCTAGATGCTTTATATGTATTATTTCTGGTCATCAAAACAACTCTCTATTGGACAATAGACATAAATGTAAGAGCAAAAACTATATACCATTTAGAAGGAAACCAGAAGCATATTTTCATAACCTTGGATTAGGCAATGGTTTGTTAGATTCAGTGCCAAAAACATAGGCGACAAAGAAAAAAACTAGGTAAATTAGACTTCATCAAAATTGAAAACTTCTGTGCTGAATATGATAATAACAAGGAAGTGAAAAGACATCCCAGAGAACAGAAGAACATACTTTCAAATCATGTATCTGCTAAGGGACTTATATACAGAATATATAAACTTTAGAATTCTGAAATTCACATACACACGCACACACAAACTATTACACAACTCTTACAATAAAAAGAGAAATGATCCATTTTAAAAATGGGCAAAGGAACCAAATAGACATTTCTCCACAGAAGCTATACAAATGGTCAATAAGCACATAAGAAGATGCTCAAAATCATTAGTAATTAAGGAAATACAAACCAAAACCACAATTAGATGCCATTTCAAATCCACTAGAATGGATAAAGTGAAAAATACAGACAATAACAAATGTTGGAGAAGATGTGGAGAAATTCGAACCATCAAAGATTACTGTTAAGAATATAAAATTACGCAGCCACTTCAGAAAACAGTTTGCAATATCTAAAGAGTTACCAAACAACCCAGCAATTCCCCTCCTAGGTAAATACCCAAGAGAAATGAAAACATATATACATGAAAAAGCTTGCACACAACGGTGCAGGACAGCATTATCCATAATAGTCAAAAAAGTAGAAACAACCCAAATATCTGTCAAACAATGAATGGAAAAACAAAATGTGACATATCCATAGAATGTTATTTGATAATAAAAAGTAATGAAGTACTGATAGATGTTACAACATGGATGAACCTTGAAAACATTTTGCTAAGTGAAAGAAGCCATTCACAAAGGACTACATATCATATGATGCCATTTATATGAAATGTCCAGGATAGGTGGATTAATATATCGAGAAAGTGGATAGGTGGTTGTCTAGGGTAGTGTGCATGTGTGTGGGACAGGGGGATGGGGGAATAACTGCTAACAGGAACAAGATGTCTTTTAGAGTGATGAAAATATTCAAAAAAATTAGACTGTGGTGACGGTTGCACAATTCCGAATATACTAAAAACCACTGAACTGTACACTAAATGGGTAAATTTTATGGTATGTGAATTACATTTTAATAAAGCAATATATTTTTTAAAAACTACAAAATAGACATTATCACCTCCATTTTTCCTATAGAGACTGGCTCAGAGATGTTACATACGTTAATAAAAATCTCACTGTCAGAAAGTGGCCAAACTAGAATTTGGGGCTATACCTGCTCCAAATATTACCACATTTTCATTAATAATTACAATTAAAATAAAATTGACATTTCCCAAAAGAGGCAGACATATACTTCCCCATTTCTATATGTTTGTTTGAATGCAAGCTTTTATTGAAACTGTTAGTAGACCCACGCTAGGTAAATGTTCTTTTTTCTTCTAAGTTTTTTTTCCCTTAAGTTCTTTCATTTTTTTGAAGCACCTTCTGTGCAACATCATCTTCTTACACCTATGATAAGCAAATATTTGATGATCTGTCTAAAAGAAAACACTGTATAGATTTATAATTCATTCTCAACACTTACATATAGCAGACAATATCCTGTTACCCCATACGTTCCCAATGGTAGATTATAAATTTTTATTATGATTCTTACTAATTTCTTCCTTTAAACTTTTAGAAAAGATAATATGGGTTATCTTACTTTCCAGTTGTTCAGTCTCAAGCTGTTCTTTCCAGCCTTTCATTCTTATTAACAAAGGTAAAGTTACAGGAAGGTAACTTAACCTTGGTATATCAGAGGAAACTTACAGAGAAGTCACAGCCTCTGTAAATAATTTCTGGAATCATCTCCACAATAATTATTATTAGCTTTTAATCTGTGTTTCTTCCATTTCCAGAGCTTCGTATTAATTCATTTTATATGAAATCAATTATTGTTGGTACTAGTCTTACAAACATCTTTTAAAATGTTTCAGAGGGGAAACAAAATGGATAAGCCAACTGTTACAAAATTTTTCATAGTAGTTTGTTTAAAAATACATTTCCACCATGATAAAAGTAGAACACAAACCTCAATTATTAATATCCCACGATATCTTCCATGATGTTTCTCACTTATGATAGTAGTTTGAATTAATTTAGGGTAATTCGAATAGGCTTAATTAAATAGACATCGATTTGCCAGGACACGTAACTTAAAACCAATTTAGAACTCAGGATTTCCTTGAGGTGCATCTTCCTACAAGTGTTTCAATTTTTATTCCCTTAAAAATAATTCAAACTCTATCATGGTAGAGGAGAAAAAAATGAATTAGAGGGAAGAGACACAGACATTTGGGTGATGACAACAATAACTACAAAATACGTAAATGTGAGTAGTAAAGCAAAAGAGTATATTGATTCCCAGGGACCCAGATATTAAAAATATCAATTACTATTCTCATTACTAATTAAATGAATTGTTTTTAAAATCTGTGCAAGTAGTCTACATTTATTCATTTTTTTCTCCCTTCAAATTTTGCTTAACTTTTATGCTGCAATAAGTAAGCTACTTGAAATTCTAGATTTAAATACAAAATCTCACGTTTCAGGCCTTTATATCCATTACAGAAACCCATCTAATAAACTTTTAACCATATGAAACTTTTTAACCAAAATTAAATTGAGTTTATTTTATTGTACTGTAAACTCTTTGAGACACAAACAATATTCATTTTTCAATCTAATGTAAGATCTAACATAGAACATAAAAAAACCAAAGTAGAGGCATGAAGGTAATATTTAAGAGCATGAGCTATGATTAGGCAAATGTGGTCACGGTCTTAGCTATGCTCTTTCCTAGCCCTGTGACCTTGCCTATGTTACCTAACCTCTCTGCCCATTATAAGAAATATAAATAGTACATTACTTATGCATTTCAAGGGAAGTAAATGAGTACATATAAAAGCATGTAGCACTGTACTAAACACTACACATACTTAATAAATGCTATATGTTATTATTTGAAATTTAATTGAATCTCATTTAAACCACTCAGATGTAAAGCAGAGTTAAGGTTAGAATACAACACAATGTAATTAGCTATGAGAAGCCATCTGTGTTTAATATAGTTGGACCTTTCCAAAAAAGTCAAGAGTTATTTTAATATTTCTATACAACCAAAATTTGTATTTTTGAATTAAAAAAAAATAAGTCTTAGAACTGATGGTGCAAAGCTAAGATTTCTGAATCTTGCTAAAAAAAAAATTGAGTAAACAAGTTCTGCTATCTGGCTCTCCAGATTTTGGACCTTCAAATAATTTTAGTTTGAAACTAAGTTAAAAGAAATCACTCTCGAGTGACGTCGAGCTCTATGCTAGTAGTCTTCCTACCACCGATGCATCAAAGCTTCATCCCATTGCTAGGAATTGAGAATATGGTTTTTGCTACATGACATTTATTTCCAAACAACATATATAAAATAGATTCCCACCATCTGCTTCTTTAGGAGAAGCTGAATCCCCTTAGGATAAAGAATAGGACATGTTATTATAAGATTCAGTCATTCTGAAAGTTTCATTAGAAACTGCTATTCACTTAAACGGTTTCCCCATTCTACATGTAGGACTTAAGACTTCTGGACGAAGAAATGGGTTTCTATTGTAAAAAATAAACGTAGGACACAGGTGTATTTTATCACTGGGCTTACTGCACTGGCACTGTACGAAAATCAGAAACTCTAAGATTGATACCTAGCATTTTGAAGGGCCATCTGATGACCATGAGATTAAACCCAAAAAAGGATGATTTTTTGATCAGAAAATCCAAGCTATCACAAAAGATAAAAAAAAAAAAAACCTAGTAAGAATTTTTTTTCAATCTATGTAACTATTTAGCTACTGAAACAATTGATTCACACTATTTTCCTGTACATTATCATCAATAATTTTGGCCATAGCCATTTCCAAAATGACCATGTTGTTCACCTAAAAAACATTTTATACCTCAAATAAAATGTATTAAAACAAAGGAATATAACCACAAACACTCCAAGAGAAAACAATTGAACTAGAATGCTCCATCAATCATTTGGCAAAAGAAAATCAATAGAAAATGTGCAGTTCCAGGCAGATTTCTGCTGGCTCTCACCAAAAAAACAGACTGAAATAATAGCTACTTCAAAATGGAGTGATGTTGAGATAGTTTAAACAACACCAATTACTTGATATATGAACTACATCCCTCAGTTCATGGAGTATTTAGAAACTATTCAGAATTAATACGTACTGCCTTACAGTCAAGAAATGTAGACCCTCATTCATATTCTGGAGATAATGTGGATAAATGCAAGAAACAGTAAAGACCTATAATCTAAGGGAAATTAATATTTCAATGTCATCAATATTGTTTTAATTGCAGACTTTGGGTAAAATATGTTTTATAATAAATAATAAATGTAGCATTTCTGTTTGATGGAAACCCATAGAGCATTATCAAGGAATGTATTATTAGAATTCCCAATTCAGTATTAATATAGGCATCAACCCAGGAGCCACCACTAAAGTTTAGGTTTCAACCATTTTTGCCAAGTTGTGATTTTTGCCTAAAGAATTTCTATCAGGGCTCCTTAATATCTAAAAAAAAGTCTTAACCTTTAAAATTTTATACATGAATCTTTTGTGGTATATGTGGCATACACAGCTCACTATATAGAGCTAAGAAAACTGGTGAAAAATAACCATGCTGTGGCAGAGTATTTTTGTTTTTATTTTGTATGGTTTTAGAAGACAGAACCTGAACTATTCATTCATGCATTTAATATTTACTGGATGCCTATGTCTACTATGTGCCAGGTGCCCTATCTTGTGAAGGCTAGCATATAAACAGGTAATTGTAATGGTATAAAATATACAATATACTTACAAATATAAATGAGAGAATAAAAAGAATTAAAAGCAGAGCTGAGAGAAGGTAAATGAAGGCTCAGTATTAAAAAGAACCTTCCAACACTCAAAGGCAACCCAAAATGGTATTGCTTCATAAGGTAATATGCTCAGTAACATTTTAAGTACCCAAATAGGAGACAGATCAGAAATGCTATACAGAGGATTCCTGCATGGCTCCAAAAGGCTGGACTAGTAGACCTCTAATGGTTCCTTTTAATGCTAAGGTTTTATTCTTCCTTTTTGAAAAATAGGTATGATTTGCTAATATTTTTATTATATTACATATTATGATGAGCAACAAAATGTAATGGGTCTAAGACAAAAAAATACAAAATGTCATAAAATGGAAACCGTAATAGTCTAAATAAGAAGTTTTAAGAGAACCAATCAATTGGACGTCTATGTAATTATGGATAATTCCTCACAATATGGTTAATTGATATGAATATTTTACAAATTACACAGTATATTTTCCTTCATTTTTAAAGATAAGACTACAGAAACTAGTGGTAGGTTATATAAGTTATATTCTAAGACTGGTGGTAGACTTAAAATTTTTAATCTTTCCTTATTCTTCCTCTAAGCCTTAGCATGCATTTATATACAATATAAATATAGACAGATACATGATAATATTATATACATGTTTTGCCTACTAACAATACAACTCTAGTAATTTTCCTTAACTCTCTGTTTTTCCATTTCCTAATGAACTTTTAAAGTCTTTTATCTGGAATTTTTTCTCTACTCAAAATATTTTAAAGGATATGGTTCCTAGAGATTTCTAATTTGGGGTAAAAAGAGCATACAACCTTAGCATCCTCTTTTTTCTCCCCCTTAGTGTCATGTACCCCTCTACCACAAAGAAAGTACTTATATTAAGTCTTATTAGTAGTTAAAATACTTGAGGCTGGTCATCATCAAAATTTTAGGGCCGACTAAAAAATGAGGTTAAAAATTTTACCAGATTAAGTCATTTCAAGTAATGACTCTGGTTCTTTATTTGCTGACTATATTTCCAGCTGTAAGAAAGAAAGAATAAACCTGTCAAATATTTTACCTACCTATATGTCAAGGATGCATATATTTTAAAAATGCTTCCTAAATTCTCCATTTTTACCATTTTGCCTATGTCAACATTATATAAAAATATTAAACTAAACATCAGGAGGCTCACAGAAAGTCACAAAAACCCAGAAACTGAAAGGTACTGGATAGGTATTATCAATGAGTAAAGAAGATGATTGTGCAAATTCCTGCACTGTGTGTGTGGAGGGGGTTGTAAGTGACAAGCACACTGCAGAAACCTGAGCATGTGCTCAGACTAGAACGGCTCCTGCGACCTCCCGCAGGCTCACAGTTTTCGGGTGAGCTTGTTAGTTTAATGTAGCCAATACATCTCATTATAAGCAAAAATCAAAAATCTAGATTTTTATGAGAAATGTCCAGATTTTTAATGTGAGTATGATCAAAAGAAAAATAAGAAATACCCACAGCCAGTCTATCAGTTTGTGATCTTTGGTTTAATGTGAATCAAACAGTAACAAAACATTTGAAATTATGACTATCACAGAATATCATAGTATTTGTTGTCACTTTACCCATAGTTCCTTCATTTAAACGTGGTAATAAAATGTAGCTAATACTTCTATAGCACTTAACATACCATGCTGAAATATATCTCCATATTTATCCATCTACTAATATACATACATACCAGATCTTTATAACAACCCTTCAAGTAGACACTATTCCTATCCCTATTTCATGGCTGAGGAATTCAAGGGATGAGGGTCAGAAGAAACCAAAGAACAGAGGTGAAGTGACTTGCCTAAAGTCCGCAGCTGAAAGGTAACAGGGATGGATTCAATCCTGAGCCTTTGGCCACAAAGTCTATGCATTTAACCATTACACTGCTTCTACTGGAGATTTCCTCTGATAGGTTAAATACAGAAATTATCTTTTACAAAAAACAAACCTAGCAAATGAATGGCATATCTTCCTGCAAATATATTTGTATGACTTATGAATGAACAAGAGAGTCTGGAAAATATAAATTAGACTTCACAATAGTGAGACTTTTAGATAATTTGGATGGCTTGGTATAATATTTGACACTGAAATTGTCCTGGAAAATCCTGTACACATGATTAGTAGGCTCTGTTATATATTTCACCGATTTTCTGTACCGCTATTGCCAAACATCAGCATTTATCCAATCAGCACTATTGCCTAAAAGTCTGTTCACTTATGTATGGCATGTTCTCTTCTCTGAAATCGTTTACTAGCTTTGCTGGGAAAAAAAAAAAAAACTTATTTTAAAAATATTGGTAGTAATAAGTTTCTAAATAGAATTTTCCAATACAACTAAAATTACTCTGCATAAAATACGCTGGGGAGGATTCCTGCCTTCTTGATATTGTGGAATAATTTCTGCAGGATAGGCAACAGTTCTTCTTTATAGGTCTGATAAAATTCGGGTGTGAAACCATCTGGTCCAGGACTTTTCTTTTTAGGAAGGTTTTTTTATTGCTGCTTCAATTTTGGTACTTCAAATTGCTCTGTTCGGGAATTCTATTTCTTCCCGATTGAGCCTAGGGAGGCTGTGTGTTTCTAAGAATTTGTCCATTTCCTCCACATTTTCAAGTTTATGTGCACAGAAGTTTTGATAGTATTCACAGATGATATTTTGTATTTCAGTTATAATTTCTCCTTTTCATTCCTGATTGAGCTTATGGGAGTCCTTTCTTTTCTGCTTCTCAGTTATCTAGCAAGAGGCGTGTCAATATTGTTCATTTTTTCAAAGAATCAACTTTTTATTGATTAATCTTTCTTATCGTTTTTTTGTTATTGATTTTATTTATTTCTGCTCTTATCTTTGTTATTTCTTTTATTCTGCCGGGTTTGGCTTGGGTTTGCTCATCCTTTTCTAATTCTTTGAAGGGATACACGTTTTATGAAGCCAACATCATACTGATACCAAAACCAAGAAAGGACACAACAAAAAAAGAAAACTACAGACCAATATCCCTTACGAATACAGACGCAAAAATTCTCAACAAAATCTCAGCAAACTGAATTCAGGTGCTTATAAAAAAAAAAAAAATCCATCCAAAAAAACAATCCAAGTGGGCTTCATCCCAGAGACGTAGGTATGGTTCAAGATACACAAATCTATAAATGTAATTCACCCCATATAGAAGTAAAAACAAAGACCTCTCAATAGATGCAAAAAAAGCATTCAACAAAATTCAGCACCCTTTTATGATGAGAACCCTTAACAAACTAAGCATAGATGGGAATTACCTAAAAATGATAAAAAGCCATATCTGACAAACCCACAGCCAACATCATACTGAATGGGGAAAAACTGAAAGCATTCTCACTTAGACTGGAACCAGTTGCCCTCTATCACCGCTTCTATTCAACATAGTGCTGGAAGTCCTAGCCAGAGCAATCAGACAAGAGAAGGAAATCAAGGGCATCCAAATGGGGGCAGAAGAAGTCAGGCTATCACTCTTTGCTGATATAAGACCATATATCTAGATATAAGACCAT
Organism: Lepilemur ruficaudatus; assembly: GCA_963574885.1. Taxonomy (NCBI): domain Eukaryota; kingdom Metazoa; phylum Chordata; class Mammalia; order Primates; family Lepilemuridae; genus Lepilemur; species Lepilemur ruficaudatus. The sequence goes on along the minus strand of CAUYRT010068302.1, from coordinate 841 downwards.
ATATCTAGAAAACTCCAAAGACACTGCCATGAGACTACAGGAATTGATGAACAAATTCAGCAAAATCTCAGGTTACAAAATTAATGTACAGAAATCAGTAACATTCCTATATGCCAACAATAGTCAAACTGAGAACCAAATCAAAGACTCAATACCCTTCACAATAGCAGCAAAGAAAATAAAATACCTAAGAACATATTTAACTAAGGAGGTAAAAGACCTCTATGTGAAGAACTACGAAACACTGAGGAAGGAAATAGCAGAGGACATAAACAAGTGGAAAACCATACGATGCTCATGGGTCAGCAGAATCAACATTGTTAAAATGTCTATACTACCCAAAGTGATCTACAGATTCAATGCAATCCCTATTAAAAATACCAACATCATTTTTCGCAGATCTAGAAAAAATAATTCTACACTTTGTATGGAACCAGAGAAGACTCCGTATAGCAAAAGCAATCTTAAGCAAAAAGGACACATTGGGAGGCATTAATTTACCAGAATTCAAGTTGTACTACAAGGCTATAGTAATTAAAACAGCATAGTACAGGCACAAGAACAGAGACATGGACCAATGGAACAGAACTAAGAACCCAAATATAAAACCATCCTCATATAGCCATCTAATCTTTGACAAAGCAGACAAAAACATACACTGGGGAAAATAATCCTTATTTAATAAATGGTGATGGGAAAATTGAATAGCCATGTGTAAAAGACTGAAAAAGGATCTGCACCTTTCACCTCTCAAAAAATCAACTCACAGTGGATAACAGACTTAAACCTAAGGCATGAAACTATAAGAATTCTAAAAGAAAATGTTGGAAAAACTCTTATA